>JACEVL010000008.1:2430144-2607644 GCA_020284085.1 Aporrectodea caliginosa
ATTCTGTCAGATTCCTCAATTCTCTAATATTTTTTCTCAATTCCTTCAGATTCCTTAATGACGTAGGATTCGCCAAATTCCATCATATTAGTCAATTAATTCCCTCAGGTCCTCCAGATTCATCAATTATATCAGTTTCACCTAATAACGTCAGATTCCTCAATTCCCTAACATTTCCCAATTCCCTCACATTCCTCAATCTCTAACATTTTTCAAGTCCCTCAGATTCCTTAATGATGTCGGATTCGCCAAATTCCATCATATTAGGCAATTCCCTCAGGTCCTCCGATTCTCTAAAGATTCATCACTTATGTCAGTTTCACCAAATTCCATCAGATTACTCAATATTCGTTTAGATTCCTTTCGATTCGCCAAATTCCCTGGATCCCCTCGAATTCCCTCCGTGCATGATACATCATAATTCGTATACGTGTCTGTATACCCCCTGGAGCGACATCGAATGGAAATGTATCAACCGCTGCCGGGGGCGATTCAGTTGCCGGTTGAGGCATCTTATTTCAACATCACAACGGTCTTTGACATTTGCTGTGTTTCTCACCTGCGGCTTTACTTCATCTCGTCTTCTTTCTATCTGGATTTGTCTGTCTGTCTGTCAATCTGTCTGTCTAGCTGTCTGTCTGTCTGTCTGTTTGTCTGTCTATCTATCTGTCTGTCTAGCTGTCTGTCTGTCTGTTTGTCTGTCTATCTATCTATCTGTCTGTCTGTCTATCTGTCTATCTGTCTATCTGTCTGTCTGTCTGTCCGTCCGTCCGTTTGACTGTTTGACTGTCTGTCTGTCTGTCTGTGTGTCTATCTGTGTGTCTATCTGTCTGTCTCTCTGTCTGTCTCTCTGTATGTATGTCTGCCTAGGTCTTGTCTGTTATTTCGTCCATTCGTCGATCTTTTCTATTCAGTGCGTTTGGGTAAAATCGCGGTGCATATGTTATCGTCCATGCAATGTATCGAATGCGCCGTCGAAGCCAGAGAGGAGGAGATCCTCCGGCGGCCGTTCAGAGGCCTTGGGTTCTTCGGTCGAACCCTGAGGGACTGCGGCACGAGTGCCAGAGGGACATTCTCATCGGTCGAAGCCCTCTCGGTCCCGGCAACGGCCCCTGGAGTAAGTCACTCGACGCCTGATGAAGGACGAGGGAGGAGGAGGAGGCTTTGGCGGCCGATCGATCGAGGCAGTTATCTCGTCTTTCATGGCTTATATGAACTCACTGCCTTCCACAATCTATCTATCTGTCTGTCTGTCTGTCTGTCTGTCGTCTGTCTGTCTGTCTGTCTGTCTGTCTGTCTGTCTGTCTGTCTGTCTGTCTGTCTGTCTGTCTATCTATCTATCTATCTATCTATCTATCTATCTATCTATCTATCTATCTATCTATCTATCTATCATCTATCTATTCTATCTATCTATCTATCTTTCTAAGTAAGTCCACTGTATACACGGGTAACACGTCGATTTTTCCTCTGCGACACGGATTCCAATCCAAGATCAGTCGTCGCGTGAACTCGAAATAAATCTACCGTCGAACTGTGAATAAACACATGATGACTTCGCCATGGCTGTCCGTATACTCTGGTAACGCCAGCCCTAAGTCTGGATAACGGAATCGTCTTTCATACCAATGGTTGCCTCTCTGGGTTGGCTTAAGGAGACCGATCTTCTATGTCTTTAGTCCTACTCTTAGTGAAGGAGTTTACGACTGGCTTCCTGCAGCTGGTATAATAGTGTGCGGAAGTCTATACAGGCAAGGCGCGTTTCTTTCCAGTTGTAAAACTTGCTCTTAATGGAGAATCCGGTCGGATTTCACGGTTTCTGCAGCAGAATTCTGGGAATTTGAAAGTGAGAAGGGGAAAGGGAACCAGCGGCGGAGGCGGCCATATGATCCAGTTTCTGACGGTTTATAGCATGCAATTCTGATATTTAGATATCTTCATTTCCCAGCTCAGGTCGTTTCAAGATCAGACCAGGCTGAAGATGGGCCTGAACAGTTGCGATCTCTGGTAAACAGGAAAGCAGAGAATGAGATGCCGAAGGATGGAATGAGGAAGGAATTTATGGAACGAAGCGATGGAATGGAAATTATGGAATGAGAGATGAAAGACTGGGCAGCGGGAGAGGGGAGGAAAGGAAAGAGGGATCGTGGAGGAAGGTGTGCATACCTATCATCCTCTTTGTCCAGTCTTCTGCAGGACTCGGGGCATCATGCATAGTCTCGGCATCGTAATTGCAAATTTATATAGCGCCACTTCGAGACAAACTAATTATCAGAGGGCTGAACTGAGATCCAGATCCACTCTGAGATTTTGGTATTCCGTTTTACTTAGGCCATCGATTGACGCCTTGTGCGTTCCGAAAACGTCACTAGGTTAGATTAGATTATAGATTAGATTAGATTAGATTAGATTAGATTAGATTAGATTAGATTAGATTAGATTAGATTAGATTAGATTAGATTTTTGTAGACTAAACTAGATTATACTAGACTGGGTTAGACAAGACTAGATTAGATTAGATTAGATTAGATTTTTGTAGACTAAACTAGATTATACTAGACTGGGTTAGACAAGACTAGATTAGATTAGATTAGATTAGATTAGATTAGATTAGATTAGATTAGATTAGATTAGATTAGATTAGATTAGATTAGATTAGATTAGATTAGATTTTTGTAGACTAAACTAGATTATACTAGACTGGGTTAGACAAGACTAGATTAGATTAGATTAGATTATTGAGTCATTTACACCTACATGGACTGACAGTGCATTATACTTTCAAATTATAGGATAGACCGCGTGGCACACAGGTGCGCTAAGGCACGCTAGAGAACGAACGAATGAATAATGCATTATCATGAGGCAGGCTTGGATGAGTGAGTCAGTAATGCAGGAATGGGAAGTTGTCATTGATTTTGAAAAAGGTGGTGAAGGGAGGTGAATAAGAAGAAGGAAGGAATGAAAGAAGGAAGGAAGGAAGGCTGGAAGGCTGGATGGATGGATGGATGGATGGATGGATGGATGGATGGATGGATGGATGGATGGATGGATGGATGGATGGATGGATGGATGGATGGATGGATGGATGGATGGATGGATGGTGGGTGGGTGGGTGGAAGGAAAGAAGAACGGACGGAAGGATGGATGGAAGGAAAAAAGATGGATGGAATGAAGGAAGGAAGAACGGAAGGAGAGACAGAAGGAAGGATGGATGGAAGGAAGAAAGAAATGAAAAAGAAAGTTAGAAAGAAAGGAATGAGACAAGCAGTAAGAAGGAGGAAGGGAAGATTATTTTACCCCGCTTCCACATTTACCTAAAAATCAGCAGAAGATCACGCAGGTATACAAAAGGTGAACTGACACACGACTCGAGTTTTAGAAAGCGGGAGTAATTACTGTAATTTGTGTTGCCCCAATATGTGCACCCAGTAAAGCCGTCTCTACACCCACTTACTGCAATATTACAGTTACCATTCCAATTACATTACTAGTGTGGGACACGGTAGCCTACTGGGTTAAGCGCTCGCCTTGCAAGGCGGAGAGTACGAGTTCGAGGCTTCTTCTCTGAGACGGTTACTGTGTAATATGGATCTTGAGCAAGTCCGTCACTCAGTGGCTCAGCGCCATCGCTTAGGCATTAGATAGTGGCGCTTAATAAATGCTTAATAATAACAGTAATAATAATGAACACCGTTACATTCAGAATTACAGTTCTGTCTTGCCGTATTACTAATACCTCACCATAGACCTACAATTATACCTTACGAGCTGACATATTTGAAAGATATATTCAATGTATTCGAGAGCCAAACGGAATAGGACAATCCTTGATAAAACAGAGAACTCTTATAGATATAGTCAACGTGGACGCAGATGGTTTGGTTCCGTGTGGAGAAAATGCCAGTTGACCCAATCCCACACATTTTACCACATGTATGATGCGAAGGAAAGAGAAACAAAGGCAGAGGGAGACTGCGCTGGATAGACAATGCTAACGAAGACATAACAAGACTTGGATTAACATTGAGTGGAGCAATGGACTTGATAAATGACTGTAATAAATGGAGGTCATTTATTTTGTAACCATCGTCGCCAAATGGCTGGCGACAGGAACTGATGATGATGGTGGTCGTGATGACTGTGATAACTACAATCTGCTAATCGTAAAATGATGATATTGGTAAACATAATTATTTGCCAATGAAGGAAGCAGTAATAAGGTAAGTTGAGATGAAACCATAGTGAACTATGGGAGGAATAAGGTAAATTATGATAAAAACCATAATGCTTTGGGGAGGATTAAGATAGTTATGGCAAAACCATAATGCATTGGGGAAGGAGTAAGGCATGTTGTAGTAAAACCATAATACATTATGGGAGGAGTAAAGTAAGTTATGGTAAAAACCACAATACATCAGGGGAAGAGTGAGGTATAATTATTGGATAAATCTTCTGCGGCGGAAAATTCCGCCGCAGAAGTAACATTTTCGACACAATTCTGCGGCGGAAGCGCTTTGCGCATGCGCAACCTTTGAGTTGTTTTTAGATAAAACGTCCAAAAAAATTCCGCCGCAGAAGTAAATTTTCGCGGGTTGCGTGGCGGAATTTTCCGCCGCAGAAGCACCACGCGTAATTATTCCGGTAAAACCATAATATGAATTAAGGGGAAATTAAGGTGGTAACTTAGAGTAAATCCATAATAAACTAAGGAAGAATTATAGTAAGTTAGGGTAAATAAAGGGCAGAGTTCTTACCTTGCTCTGTCTGGGCCTAAGTAGTCTTCATGCTGGACGGCGCACGATCATTTATGTTGCGCTCTTCGTTTCTTCGCTTGTGTCGCGCTTCGAATTATCGACTGCTAACTGCGACTGGAACTTTCCGACGGGCACAATATGAGAGAGAGACAGGAGCCTGACAGGCGCTCGATTCTGGCCAATCAGAAGAGTTCTTCAGCTGTCAATCACCGAGTAAGTATTCTACGTCACTCAAAGGCCCGGGAGAAGTGGTGTCAGGGACAAGCGGACAGACAGAATAGGAGAGAGGGACAGAGAGAGAGAGAGAGGGTGGGTAGAGAGGGATTGATTCAGACAGAAAGAGACAGAGTCAGAGAGAGAGAGAGAGGGATAGAGACAGATGGAGAGACAGATTCGGAGAGATGAAAATCGAGAGACAGAAGAGAATTGGACAGAGGCAAAGATAAACAGAGAGACAGTGGCGTACACACCCGGAGAAAGAGACTGAAAAAAGCACGGAAAACTAGAGACACACAGCAAGACAGAAACAAACCACTGACAGATACAAATGAGATGGAGAGGTCGAAAAGAACATTTTTAGTTTGACTCCAGTGGAATTCTACTGGTTGGTGGAATTTGGAACGCAAAAGACAAACCGTGCACCACAAGTCCACAACCATCTCGACCCACTCTCCCCTACCTGCATGCCAGGTGTTCTGGAAAGAAATGGGCCTCTCCCTCCGTGTTCCTCCACCCTTAGAAAAGTGGAAGAACGATCTTTTTGTCATGATCATCAGTTCCTGCTACCAGCCATTGGCGGCGATGGGTACGAATAAATGGTCTCCACTGCCCTTTGTCCATATCTCCCCTTAGTGTTAATCCAAGTCTGTTTAACGACACTGTGTAATGGCGAAGATGATTAGCGTCACCCTTCTGATTTAGGTGGGAGGTGGTTCAGTACGTCCACGTCGTCTCCCTCGGGCAACGGGACTAGGTCCCGGCTAAATCTGAACCAAGGAGGAGGGAGAGACCTGATCAGTCGCCTTCACCCCATTGATCATGAAACTCAAAATGGAAGACACAGCTATCTGATTTATCCAGGTTTAGGACTGGCACCGCCAGAGTTTGACAGCGACGGTGTTCGTATGACTTTGGTATGTAGCTTGAGCGTATTTAGGGGGTGGTTTTACGGGTTCAACCACCCCCCACCCATCCCCACCCCACCCCCCAAATAAGTTTCCGGAAATTTTTTTATATGCATTTACATACGAAATACAAAAAACCTTAACTTTGAGACAATCTTCAATGGAAAACCCCCAAATCTTAAAATCTCTTCCGAATTTTTTTCCTAGCTACGCCCATGGTATGTAGTTTGTTTAACGACCTTGTGTGGCTCCGTTCCTCCCGTTCAACGTCCAGCGGAAATTTTTTTCACACGTGATCAACAGCTAAAGGTGAATAGTAATCTCGAAAATACTACAGCGCCCCAAAAAACAAGTCGCGGGAACCAGCTTATTCACAGGCGCTTAGTCAAAACATAATCTATAGGCGGCGGGGGTGAAATCGGCTCCAGGTCAAGATTCAAGGGGTCAGACGGGCAGACGAGGAGGAGAAGATGGAGGAGCGAGGAGGGCAGAGAGGACGGTGAGAACAAGAAAGAGGAAGACAAGGTGGAGGAGGAGAAGGAGAAGGACGAGGAGGAGGAAGACGATGAAGAGGAAGAAGAGGACAAGGGGAGGAGGAAACGGAAACGCGATAGCATCGGATGAATTCATCCATAAACTCTTGGCTGGCGTCAACATTCCAACGCCGTATTCCGCTTCGAATTTCACCAGATTTCTGGGATCGCGAGATAGTCTAGTGGTAAGTGTTCTGGTCCTTTTGGACTATCAGCCTAGAGGTCGGGGTTCAAATATCCCACTGGGCAGAAATCTGTTTCGAGATTTCTGCTCCATCTGCACCCACTCCCCGCCAACTCAGCTGTAATGAGTACACCGACCGTACACTGTCGGTGGAATGATCAGACAGCGAGAGAAAGGCCTGGCCACCAACCCTTAAATTCCGAGGCTAAGAAAATTGAAGTCGCTAACGCTTCATACCCATGGCTGCCCCTAGAGTCTTACTTAAGAGACTGCTGTTCTTTGTAACACCCACTGAGCGCCTCTGAATCCCTTAGCGGCGCTATATAAATGTTCAATAACAATTACAACACATTGCTCAACCGTCCTTTCCCTCTCCCATCTGACTCAACCCCCGTTCAACCGGATTCATCCTCTACACCGCATCTGCTCATCTGCCTTCCTCGCCCGCATCTGTGGACACCTCAGCATCTTCTTTCCCAGTATCAGCAGCCTCCGTAGCATCACAAGCGACCATACAGGGCGATGTCTTGATAGTGGACGGACGAGACCTGTCAACACTCCCTCTGACTCCAATTACTCGCCTGAGTCGCTGCCGTATTCCCGCGACCGCTCGACCAGCGCAGATTGACCGGTGTGCTGTCGGAGTGGTTCCGTGGTCGAAATGGTTCCCACTCCGGCGGTAAAAAGCGGCTCTCCAGTCTCAAACCCCCCAAAGGCTCCCATGTTACGGATAAATAAGTTCCAGCGAGAAACACCTTTGCTTCTAAGATAACTGGTGTAATATTAACGCAATTCATGCGGAAGGTGGTTCCACCGACATAAGCAAAGCTTCTGGATTAAGTAGTAGCACCTCGCTTTCGGGGAACAACCAGAAGTCTATCTATGAGGGCTAATAAACGCAGAAGGCAGCAATGAAAAAGACCTTCAAAGGATAATAATAACGATAATAATAGGATCAAGAGCCGTAGCAGTAGGTGATTATTCTTCGGAATTGCTTCTAGAGACCTGAGGGATTATTCCTACATCGGAGCAAAATTTATATTAGTAATTAACAATCTTTTCTTGCTGTTCTTTTCTGCTTCATCGCTCCAACTTTCCTCTCCATAACCTCCGTCACAATCTACTAGCTTCCTTCGTTTCAACCTTTTTCAACAACTCTTCATCAGTGTGATTCTCCTTACAGATTTTATTTTAGTTATAGTTACAGTTATAGTTAATGGTTTTTATTTTAGTTATAGCTATAGTTATAGTTAGTATTATTTTTTAGTTATAGTTATAGTTATAGTTAATGGATTCTTATTTTAATTAATTTTAGTTACTACTCAGTTACAATAATTAAGACTATAAGCAAAATTGTGCGTATTAACACGCTGTGTCACAATTTGCTCAGAGCTTTGGAAGCCTTTGAAGCATTAATTGGTGCATTCAGCTTCATGAATACACGAGTTTCCAAAGTAACTGACACATTGCATAATAAAAATATTGCATTTTTTTATTGTTTTCCTTCTAATTTATGTCGAATCGTCCATATTGCACTTCCTATTTTAATTTTTTGTATTAACGAAAATAAAGATGAATTTTCGTTATTGTTATTTTCGTTATAGTTATAGTTATAGTTAATTATATTTTTTAGTCATAGTTATAGTTATCGTTAACGAAATCAATTTATTTTCGTTAACGAACATTTTCGTTATCGTTATCGTTAACGAGAATCACACTGCTCTTCATCACTTTCCGCGTCCTTTGCACCAGAGCTAATCACACGACTGCGGAACTATTTTACCCGGGTCCTCCTTTAGCGTCTCACCGGGCGCCGCCTCAGATCCCCAGCATGCCTGACGGTCGAAGCCTGGCCTTCCCTTAGGGGGCACGCCAGGCATGCCCGGTATGGAGCCCCGTAAAATCAATGCCCACGCACCGTCGCTGACCGCCGAGGGTCGTAACCTTCCCGCACCCGTCAACACATTCTCTGCTTTCGACACGGGTTATTCACTCGCATTCCATTGATGCCTAATTGCCTATCCATACATTACAGACATCCCCAAACAAAACGCATACATACCTGGGAATTATCTACACATATAATTATGTGGGCTACTACTGTAACACAGTGGCCAGAAAAACGGGCTCAGGCAGGTCAGAAAAATCTACCCTAGACCGATCATGACATCACGTATTGCATCCTTTGACTCTGTGCAAAATACATTTGCACACTGTATTAGTATTACAACGCGCTGATGGTTTCTAGATATATTTACATTACATTACACGTATATATAGCATTGCATACCGCGTGTAATGTATGTCTCTATTGAATGTGTCTTATATGTAGGCCTATGTATTGCATACCTTACGCATCCTGAAGGGAACATTCCGATTAGATGATTCGCATCCAGAAGCAGAAGAAGAGGATAAGGAAGAGGAGGAAGAGGTGGAGGAGGAGGAGGAGGAGGAGGAGGAGGAGGAGGAGGAGGAGGAGGAGGAGGAGGAGGAGGAGGAGGAGGAGGAGGAGGAGGACGAGGACGAGGACGAGGACGAGGAAGAGGAAGAGGAGAAGGAGAAGGATGATCCCCAACCAGAGTTTCCTGTGGCTATTATTGGCTGAGACGGCGCAGTTAGTTGTTCCTCCGACACATTCCGATTTCTACGATCGACGTCCAATTAGCTTTTTATCGGCAGAAAACTCGGTCCATCCACAGTCGGTTATTCGCTCGCTCTCTATCTCTGTCTTTCAATGTCTCTCTGTCTCTGTCTCTGCCACTGTCTCTGGCTGTCTGTGTCTCTGTCACTGCCTGTCTCTGTCTGTCAGTATGTCTCTCTCTCTCTGCCTCTGTCTCTCTCTGTCTCTGTCTGTGTCTCTCTGCCTCTGCCTCTGTCTGTTTGTCTATCTGAATGTCTGTCTCTGTCTGTCTGTCTGTCTCTCTCTTTCTTTCTGTTTAGTTACTATTTAAGTTACGATAACTGACCCTATCATAATCCGAAACTTTATCTGACTTCGGCTGATGGTATCACTGTATCAGTCTTGGACATAATATATAACAAGAGTTCTGAATGGTTCAGATTACGAGTATAATCAGCGCAAGTTAACCAGGAATGCTCGATAGCTCATCTGTCCAAAGCTTCCTGTTTAAAGCTATGATAATGTCCACTGAGACAGCATTATCAACTAGATCATTCCACAAGTCTACAACTCTTGTTGCACTGAAGAATTTCTGCCTGAATCATCCTAACTGACGAATTCGTCCTACAACTGCATTCCGCTGAATAGATGGCGCTCTTTCTGGAGGTAAGTGGTGCAGATAGAAGGTAACACAAGGTAAACGGAGGTAACACAAGGTATGGCAAGGTAAATGAAGGTGAGGTAAGGTATACAATGAGGCATGTTAGGAAGGGGTGCCTTGTATTATAATGTGCAACCGTCGGGAGGTTTCAATAATACTAACTAATAGATAATGTGCTTTATCTTTGAGGCTGCATAATTATATACATATATTCAAATATCTACATTATGCAATGCATACATGCATAAATAAATAAATACGTAAATTCTTATACCTAGACATGTACTACATATAAGCTTATATATGCATACATAAACATACATGGATGCATTATGTATGTGTTTATGAATGTATGTATGTATGTATGTATGCATGTATGTGTGTATGTATGTGTGTATGCATGTATGTGTGTATGTATGTATGTATGTATGTATGTATGTATGTATGTATGTATGTATGTATGTATGTATGTATGTATGTATGTATGTATGTATGTATGTATGTATGTATGTATGTATGTATGTATGTATGTATGTATGTATGTATGTATGTATGTATATTTATGTAGGCCTATGGATTTATGTATAGATTTATGTATGCTAACATTTATGTGAACATTCACATATCGCCAGGCCTACCTCTTAAAGGCTCTCTGAACTTCTACCAGACTTGAGACAAAACTGCTTTCACAAATTCACACCAAACCACTTCTTTAGAGTATGACTGTGTTCAAGTAATCTACCCATTGTCTAATTAGGCCTAGCAACAATTGACTAAATAGGCCTAACACAAACTGACTAATTAGGTCTATCTAATTGCCAAGGAGACGTATTCATAAACAGCGTTTTTTCCCACTATTTTTTTTCTGCGGACGACCTTTGAAGTGTGCCGACAACAGCAAAGCAACAGCAATTAGTAAATTAACCTGAAAACGTAAGTTTTTGTCTAATTAAAGCGATTTGGAATGTCGCAATGCTCGAACTTTCGTTTGCCACCACCTCTGGCCAATTCCCTAGCCTGGCGAAAAGCAGAGTACTCCGTATGATACTGGTGTTCGGCACCATTTTGGACAAAAGGCACTGGCAAAGCGAAGAAGACCTGTTCCTTACACACCTCTTTTAAGCTCTACAATCTACATTTGTCCTATTAGTAGCAGCCTTTATAGTCACGAATCTGTAAGATGCCAAAACTAATCTTTGTCGACGGAAACGGCCTATGTTGTCACAAGCTGTCGTTAAACTGTGGACACACAGACACACGAATAGCTTTTACGTCACTGAAAGAAGTCTTTTGACTACTGAAAAGGCCTAACTTGCCATCGAAAAGAGCCTATGCAGCCACCGAAAACAGCATTAATGGCCACTGCAAAGAGAATTATGGCCACCGAAAAGAGACTATACGGCCACTTTACAGAGCCTTAATGGCCACCGAAAAGAGCTGTAAACGGCCAAATTATAGACATACTTTACTTTTAATAGGAAGAAACTGAATCGAAATTAGGAAGATCAAACAGATGTCGATGCCTATACCTATCGGATTAGCGGGATTAGCCTACAGAATTTCTTCCGACTGATTTTTTAATTTCTATCTACTAGGCTACTACTAATCCAGAGGCAGCTGAAATATATCCCTACATATGCAAACCGCAGAAAATAACAAACTAAACTGATTTACAATAAAACTTTAAAAAAACGTCGATGGCCATAGCATAGCAGCCATAAGATGTCGTTAAACTTTTGAAATAATAATAAGTAAACGTATAAAAGCCGGCCGTACACACCTATTTTAAGCTATGTCTTCGTTCTATAAGAAAACGTAGAACGCTGTGTTACGCATCTGTTCGTTGCACAATTAAAAGCAGAAAAGCAGCCATAACAAATAACTCCGAAAATGCTTGTTCTCAGGAAGTGCCAGTACCAAGCCTGAGAAAGGAGAAGGGCGACCCTAATCATCTATGTTATGACACAGTGTCAAGGTCGACTCAGCCTTTCATTCGCCAGATGGCGTTGGTAAAATGAACAGTAAGACGAGGTGGGCGGATTGCATGGCTGCCACACAGTTAAATTTGACTCATATATAATAACTTGTGATAATCCGTTCATACTATGACTTGTAGTCATACTGCATTCATGTCAGTTTGTATCAATAAAAGAAGATTATTATATTATTATTATTATATTATTATTATTATTATTATTATTATTATTATTATTATTATTATTATTATTATTATATTATTATTATTATATTATTATTATTATTATTATTATTATTATTATTATATTATTATTATTATTATTATTATTATTATTATTATTATTATTGTCTGTGGGGCGCGGTGGTGTAGGGGTATGTTCGGTGCCTTGCAGCCGAAGGGTTGCGGGTTCGAATCCACCTCAAGCCGCCGCGTAGGGACCCTGGGCAAGTCCTTCACTCGCAATTGCTCATGCGCTTCGGCGTGAAACTCCGATTCAGTGTCCGCGCTGTAGTCGGGAGCGCCTCCGAGTAGAAATCTTGAAGGGGCGCTATATAAATATCTGAAATGAATGAATGAAATGAAATGAATAATATTTTCAATGAAAATGTTTATTTTGCAAACAATCAAACAGAATTGTCAAGTTTACAGAAATGAGTGATTGGCATAATGAGATGTAGGACGTGATGGGCGCCTTGCATGGGAGTGAAGTGTTTGCGACATAATTTTTCTTAGCCTCAGTAAGTAGCTAGTCCTCTCCCTCGCCGTCTCATCTTCTATCCTACAGCGTACCGTCACTGTCCGTCAGTGTACTCATTATAGCTCCGTTGTATAGGGGGCTCAGGCAGCAAATTTTTGTGGGTGGGGTCCCAAAGCATCGATAATTTTTATAATCGTAATCGTAATCTCAAAACTTCGAAAGCGACACTCGATGTACGGACCGCATACATGCACACTGCACACCTTTTAAACGTTTGCCATCGCTTTTACATTAATTCTCAACCGCGTTTGATCAGCAGTGGTCCAACGGCCCCGAACAATTTAGATAATTAAATATCGACGTGAACTGGCAGCTACGATCATAGTTGTCAACTTATTGTGGAATAGTATAGCTAGACGTAGTAACTAAAGTAAGTATATCCTTTATTGAAAAACCAACTGCTAACCGCATTTTGGTGTACAAAGATCATCAAATATAAAAAAAATTAAGTATAAAGCATCCGTGTGACAAATGTTTTACGAGATAGAGAGTTTGCCTTAGGTATTATTCTATTGTGGGTTCTGGGGCGTAGCGAGTATGAAACAGTTTTCACGGGAGGCAGTAGTTGATGTAATACATGTGCAGGGTTGCTGATGATGGTAGAAAAGAAGTTAGAGTCTGCTAACGGTATCCAGACGATTGGTCATAGAACGATTGGTCATAGGTCCTAGCGGTTATAGGTCACATGGGTCACGTAAAAATCTGGAATTATCATAAATTTCTTGATTGGCACTGATTGTATTTGTCTAACAACGATCACCAATTTGATGCCTTTTACTTGAGTAACATACGGGTCATTTACGTTTATTATTTCGACCGAACGTTAAGTTCTTTGAAGTGAGTGCTGTTGTTGCCGGTAAGTAATTATCCTAATAACTTAGTTTCTTGATTGGCACTGATTGTATTTATCTAAAAACGACGAATGTCCCTAATTGCTGCTTATTTTGCGTTCGGTGTGTTAAGTTTAAAACAAAGAATGTTCATAACTAACGACTACAGCCAAGTATTTCGATTTATTAGCGGCATATGACCAATCGTCCTATGACCAATCGTCCTATGACCAATCGTCCTATGACCAATCGTCCTAGAACCGTAACTAACATTGCTATTTGTGTAAGACTATTACATTAGAGTAAATGTGACCGTAAGGCCTCGAACGGTCGACCCTGCTCATTTGTTCAATTCAGTGGATTGATCTGGTGAGATCCTTCACCAAAGCTGTCCGTTTGAATGGGTGCCACGCCATTTAAGATCCCCGTGTCCGAACCGTGCTAGCTGAGTTTTAAATCTATGAAATGAGCCAACATCGGGAGGCGAACCGCGATCCGCACGCTTCTAAAACAATGTAGCTAAGTGGGCCAACACCACCGGTAATCATAGTGTAAAACAATAAGAGAAAGCCCATTCATCTGCAAAGATTAGATTAGCCAGAGATAAAGTAAAGTCTTAATCATACGGGACTGTCTTCACAAAGTTTAACTGAAGCAAAAATTAAACTCTGATCATGATCTCCCAGGCAATCCTTTACCAGAAAACACTCTATCATCATCATCATCATCATCATCATCCTCATCATCATTATCGTCGTCGTCGTCGTCGTCGTCATCGTCATCGTCATCGTCATCGTCTTCGTCGTCGTCGTCGTCGTCGTCGTCATCATCATCATCATCATCAATGATAGTAGTTGTTGTAATAGCTCTACATGTAGTTTGACATTCGATTGACATTCCATCACCCTTACTGCTAGAAGGGTGTCTCCCACTGTTTGAGTGGGAGACAGGGCGAACCACTAGAACTAATTACGAATTAATTTTCTTCTGCAGTAAATTTTTGTCGGTATGGGTCTCCAAAGCATCGAAAATCGTAATCGTAATCTCCAAACTTCTAAAGCGCCACTCGAAGGTCAAGCGCAGGGCACCAGCTTATTCACGGGCGCCGACTCAATCCAGGATTAAAAAGAAACGTGTCTGTTGACTGGATAATCACATCAAAAGTCAGAAATAATTAATTTAATTAGTAATTACGATCAGTTTTATAATAGTGGTTAATTGTCGATATGATTTTAAAACACAGTTTTAAAAAAGCGAGATCAAGTCTACCACTCGACTTAATGTGGTGAGATCTTTCATACAGACAGACAGACAGACAGACAGACAGACAGACAGACAGACAGACAGACAGACAGACAGACAGACAGACAGACAGACAGACAGACAGTCAGACATACATACATACATACATACATACATACATATATACATAGGCCTACGTATACACACACACACATGTATACAGACATACAGATCGATAGACAGACAAACAGACAGACAGCGAGATCAAGTCTATACCACTCGACTTAATGTGGTGAGATCTTTCATACAGACAGACAGACAGACAGACAGACAGACAGACAGACAGACAGACACACAGACAGACAGACAGACAGACAGAGACAGACTTACAGACAGAGAGGCAGACAGAGACATACCTTTTGAACGCTTGCCGCCGCTCTTACACTAAAATCTAAACAGCGCTTATTCACTGGTGTCTGAAATGAAGGTTTATTGGCCTAGGTGCCGTCCATAAATGACGTCACGTACCTAGGGGGGAGGGGGTTCGGAAATTTGTGACGATGTATGACATGGGGTGGGGGGGGTCTGAGAAGTGTGACGTCACACCAGGTCTATGTTATTAAATTTAACGATTAACAACAATTTAATTTTAATAATAACAGCACTAATTTTGAGATTAAATTTTTATTATTTTTAAAATTATTTTAATGTATATGGGCACCATTACTAATAATTTTCTAATTATTTCAATATTTGGTCACCGTTAGATTTTAAAATATTCATGTTTTCCCTATTTGTTCCATGAAGGAGCATTTTGCTTCGCCATGGAAATTTGGTTTTAGGGGGTCAGAGCTTTGTGACGTCATTTTCAGAGGGGTGTTACTTTTTGTGACGAAGTGTGACGAGGGGAGGGGTTAAAATCGGCAAAAATTGCGTGACGTCATTTATGGACGGCCCCTTATACTAAATATCGACGCGAACAGCATTGGCATCTACGATACCGTACTTGCCAACAAACAGTAAATTCCGATTGCTTTTCGTAGCAGGCTGTATAAATATCGTGTATAGATAAATGTTAAAGTACGCTTTTATTGTATTGTATTATATTTAAACATTTATAAAGCGCCTCTCACAGTGAACACCAATCAGAGGCGCGCTCCCAGTGCGAAAGTCCTCGAGAATAAAAACAAGTTTTGAGGTAGCGAAAAGATGTAGCAGGACCACCGGATAGTAGGCCTATGGTGGTGCGAACAAATGGGGAAGTTGATTCCATAGCGAAGGGTCAACGCAGGCAAAGGCACGAGATTGAGCTATGGCCGTTCTCACACGAGGAATATAGCGACCGCCGACCGTATAGCCTATGCCCTCGAGCTACACTACTCATTTTTCTATTAATTGATCGGGTGAGATCCTTTGCCACCGTGACCCATGGGCGCCCGCAGGAATTTTTACAGGGGGGGTCAGTCACGACCTGGAGACACAAGGGCCGGATTTGGGGGGGACAGAAGGGCTTAAGTCAAAACTTTGGGGGACAGTCCCCCTCTGTCCCCCATGATTTACGCCACTGCCTGGAGAGTTAGTTGCGTTATAATTTGTCATTAAAAACTAAACAACTCACATAATAACATTGTCTTAATAATTAATTAATTCATTCATTCTGAGAATTATATAGCACCTCTTAAAGATATCTACTCAGAGACACTCTATGCGCTAGCCTATTATGATGACAAGACTTAGTGTCATTACGAACTAAAATATCACATCAGTTAGCAAAACAATGCACAGGCAGCAGAGCAAGCACTGGCGGGCCAAAGCACACGCGTAGAACCAATCAACTGATTCCGGTCGACAGCTGAAGATGGCATGGATGTTCAGAGTCTCTGAGCCAAGTTGCGTCGATAGACTAGAGCGGCCATAGGTGACAGCATTCGCAAACATGATGACGCTGCCGACGAGCAGTCACTCACTGGTGGAAGATGACAGACGTCCTGCTATTCGTGGGGGCACAAAGGAGCGCGCAGAAAAAGGCATTCGTCGTGTGTCGGTCGGTATGTTGAAGCGCCTTCAGTGACTGAAGGTCGATGGCGCTCCAAGTCTCCAATGGCCCGCGCGGATCGTCCTCCACCAAGACGAAAACACTCGGCTACAGGAAGCGTACACGGTCTCGCTGAGGCTCGACGATGGGCCTGATGTAGTCACATGGCGACAAGGCGACTTGTGAGCAAAATACCATCAAACGCACAATATACTTGGCAAACCGACGAATAAGACACGCAATCCTGGCACCAGAAAACTCCAACATGCCCGAAGTTACTGAGAAAATTCTGCGTTTAGACGAAATTATCCATCGAAATCGACGAAATGACGGCGAAGTCGATAAACGACCGACATGGCCGATAGACCTAAAATGCGCAGAATCAGAATACCTAATAGCTTGCCTTCCTCTATTCTCTCACATGATCTCTACATTTATGGCTGAACAACTTCATTGGCTACCTCTCTCTGTTCGCATCCAATTTAAAGTTCTCATTCTTGTGCTCAAATCTCAACTGGGTCTTGCTCCAAAATATCTTCGTCACAAAATTCTCCGTCCCATCTCTGCCACGTCATTGCGTCCTCTCAGATCCTCTGACCGACTTGACCTTTATGTTCCCTGTGTTAGGACCACAATGGCTCAATCCAGATCCTTTGCCTGCATAGGTCCCTCTCTGTGGAATGGACTTTCTCCTTCTTTGCGCTTTATACCATACTCTTTGTTGTCATCTCTACCTCTTTCTCTCACGTTAAACCCTTCCATTTCTCTCGGTGTACCTCGCACTGGGAGCTCTTCTGAAGGGCTTATGCTGTGAGAAGCGCGTTATAAATGATCAAATACAATACAATACTATTTAGTAGTCTTTTGCAATCAGACGCAGCAATCATGACGATGACGGGCGGGTGCATGGTTTTAAGGGGTGCCGGAACGCCCGGGGGGGGGAATGTTCCCGGAACACAACCAGGAGGGGCGCGATGGGGATGACCCCAGGCCTATGACTAAATCCGCTACTGAGCATTAGTATAGTAAATTATTAGTAAGCAGTCTGAAAGCTATATGTATTTAATAAATGTTTTGAACAGAATCCTGTGGCATATTTTAAGCTTCAGCTAAGCGTGATTAAACTTGTCGAAATTTTATCTTTCATGATTTCCAGGGGGGGTCACGCGACCCCCCTTGACCTATGCTGCGGGCGCCCATGCCGTGACCGATGCCCGTTTGAATGGGTGCAACGCCTTTTTAGGTCCCATAATAAGGACTGCGTATAAATGCACGGTGCACACCTTTTAAACGCTTGTCATCGCTTCTATATTACCTCTCAACTGCATTTCATCGGCAGATTGCTCAGAGAAATATGTGCAACGGCTGCAGCCTACGCCTATGTATACCGTATACGGTATTACTAAACTAAGGTAATTAAATATCGACGTGAACAGCAAGGCAGTTACAATAGTTGCCAACATCTAGTGCAATAGTAGCTTAACATAGCAACTATATATATTATAACATTGACATTTTGTATATAGATTAAATTAAATGTGCCCCTATACGTTTTATACAGCGACTCTCTATGGCCTCGACCGTGCTCATTGTTCAATGAATTGATCGGGTAAGATCTTATACCACCGCTCCCCGTTGAATGTGTGCCATCATGCCATGCCATTTAAGGCTCCCGTGTACAAACCGTGCTAGGCCGAGATTTAAATCTCTGAAATAAGTTTCAGTCTAACAACCAGGTCTAGGACCAACGAACATGAGGCCCCACACCCAAAATATTAGCGAGTCCCAGGGTCAAAATGCTAAGAGTCCCAGGAACAACCATTTACAGGCCACACGACCGGTCAACCATTAACCGGCTCCAGTGATATAATTCTTAGGTCCCAGGCCAGTCATTAAGAGATTCCATGCCATAACATTAACAGGGCGAACTGTTACGACGTCCATGCATGGCACACCTTGAACAGGCCCTGGGTAAACCGCTGGTAGTCCCAGGGTCAAACGTTACTTAGCCCTGCGAGGTCCGGGGTAAATAATTGTGATCCAGCAGGGCAAACCATTACGCCGGTCAGGGCCAACCATTAAGAGACCCGGTGTTGAGTATTGTAACTATTGTATAGCCCCGGCCCAATCACCCAGAAGCCCAGGCAGGGCCAACCATAGAGAGGCCCATGAAAGATCGAAACCTCACACTCCACAAAGTGCGCATTGAAATATTTAATCAACATCTGCAACATGGCACACAACAGTTTATATGGCGCCCGTCTAGATTCCGGGCTTTCATGCAATACAATACACGAATTTACGGATTTAAAATCGTTGTAACGAGGGACATGTAAAAACATTTTGACCGACCGCCCCTTTGAAAGCCAACTAAATGCAAATGTAAATGTATACACCCCGGTAATTTTCCAATGCATTGATCGGGCAAGATCCTTCACCACCGCTGCCCGTGTTTGAATCGGTGCAACTCCTTTTTGATTGAACTGTACGGATAGCATACATGCACAGTGCACACCTTTTTAACGCTTGCCATCGCTTTTATATTAATTCTCAACTGTGTTTAATCGGCAGATCCGTTCCACGCCACGTTAACTTAAATTAAATATCGACGTGAACAGCAGTAGCCTATAGCCTAAGCGCAGCTACGATAGTCGCCAACATAAAGTAGAATAGTACTTTAACTTAATACTAGCTTTGACAGATTGTGTATAGATTAAAGTAAATGTGGGCATTACACATTTTTTCTACAGCTACCGTATAAGTAAGTAAGTAAGTATATTAGCCTATTTATTAAACCGGTTGCAGAATAGCCGCACTCCAGGTGCACAATCGTCATAGAACAAACACAAAATCAATAGGAGTACAGCATCCTCCCTAAAAATGTTTCCCAGTATTGTTGTTAATAAGAGCCAAGACCCTGTCATGAGACCGTGGGCGAAGAGCATAGGTTGTTGATTTCCTTGGTGGGAGCAGCTTATGTGCTGACTCTTCTCTTTTCTCATCTGTGCTTCACAACCCCAGCCATGTTCTAAATGGTCTACTGCCTCCTATTAAGAATGTTAAGTACTCTCTCCGTCCTCGTTCACATAATCGTGAGATCCCACATGCTGACGCATTAACCAGATGTGGTTTTATTACTCGTATGTTATTTAATTGATTTTATTGCTGATCTTTCTTTTTACTATTACCTTATAATCTCTTATATCCATAGATGTCTGTTTTATTGTATTTCATGATATTTTTGACATTTGTGATTTTTGTGATTTGTGATTCAATACTCTATCTGATGTTCCCGCAGTGCGTTTGCAGGCAGTTCAATAAAGCACGTACTTACTTACTTACTTACTAAAACATGCCCTCGGTTGTTCATGACCTCGACATTGTTAATTTTTCAATGAATTGATCGGGTGAGATCCTTCACCACCTCTGCCCCGTTTGAATGGATGCCACACCATGTAAGGCCCCCGTTTACGGACCGTGCTAGCCCGAGATTTAAATCTCTGAAATAAGCCAGCATCGGGAAGCGAACCGCGATCCGCACGCTCTCTAACACAAAGGCGCGTGAGACGCAGCCTACGCTCTAATGTAGCTAAATGCATGGGGCCAGCACTAATCATAGTGTAAAACAACAAGAGAAAGCCCAGTCATCTTGCAAAGATTAGATTAGCCAGAGATAGAGTGCTAATAATCCGGGTGATTCCAGGACTGTCTTTAAAAGGAATAACTGAGGTAAATATTAAAACTATGATCATGACTTGCCCGACAAAAACATTTACCAGAAAACACTCTATCATCATCATCATCATTATTATTATTATTATTATTACTGATAGTAGTAGTTTCAATAGCTCTAGTAATAGCAGTTCTGGTACTAGTAGTAGTAGTAGTAGTAGTAGCAGTTCTAGTAGCAAAAATAGTAGTAGCAATAGTGAGTGGTAGTAGCAATAGTAGTACATGCAGTAGTATAGTGCTGTAGTGGTGGTGGTGTTGGGAATATTAATAATAATTGGTGTTAATACACATAATAGAGTAGGCTATTAGGAATGAAATAAATCGGTGCACTAGTAGTTAATAATTCAAGGTGTGACAGTAATAATTCACCAAGTCTCATTCATAATTCATGAAGTCTAATTAATAATTCATAAAGTCTCATTAATAATTCATGTATGTTGTTCATCGGTGGCTCTAAACGGCTTTAATAAAACGCTAACAGCAGTGACGACGATAGCACTGAATTGCCTTTGGCACAAGAGCTACGTAAATGAACAGCGATTACATTACACCTTGTAAACACAGCTAAAAGCGAATTACATTCGTGCGATGCTAATTACACAGCGATTGATTCATATTACGCCGGTGTACGTGAACAGATCACATTCATGCTAATTAATGTAACTAAACGCACAGGTCAGAACCATTACTCAGAACAGGAAAGCACTCGTGTACGTCCTGTATCTGAAATTTACATTGAAAACCTAGACCACCCACTGAGCTCTGTACCACCCACGCTGGTCCCACAGCGCTTTCTAAAGAACTGGACACACTTTAGGCAAATCGGACATCAAGGTGACGTATCCTGAAAAAGGAGTACTTACGGAAACTCTAAAATAACTTGGGCAAAACGTCGTGGAATTTAAACTGAACCTTTAAAATGACGTCAAACTGTCACACAACTATTTTCGACAGTCTGGTTCTTTCTTTATGGCCACCGTGTCGGTCAGCCATGACCTGGTCACAGCTAAATTATAAAAGACTCCGACAAATCGTCAGAGGACTGCACGGCACAAGTATAGGCCTACCTGTTCCTAGGGGTCTTTGCTGACGGAATAGGTAGATCATGCACGGGCAACTTCTTTTAATAATATGGGCCGCCCTAAGATTTTAAGAGCAGTTCAAGGACCGTATGCCAATTGCGGACTAATTTTTGCAGATTCATTTGCCCCAGAAAATGAGACAATATTAATTTTATTAAAACTAAATATTGCAGAATGACCGATAAAGTAAATTAAGATATTCTTTTATAAAGAAAACCTAATTATCCTAATACCTACAGTCCTGAACTACAATAAAAAACGTTTTAAATTTAGTCACTTTTAAAACAAAATAAAAGACTTCCAAGTGCCGGGTACAATGCTAATATAAAAGACGTGTCAAGGGCCGGTTCAAACGTCCCCAGAGGCCGGATCCGGCACGCGGGCCGTGTGTTGCCCACCTCTGACGTAGATTAATGTTGAACGAGTATAAAAGGTGTCAGCACTTCAACTAAACCACGAGTTAGGACCACTATGGCTCAAACTAGATCTTTTGCCACTATTGGGCCCTCCCTATGGAATGCCCTTCCTTCCTCTCTACGTGTTACCATTCTTTCTGGGTCTCTTCCTACAGCCTTCTCCCTCCTCAAAACCTTTTTCCTCTCTAGGGGTTCTCGAACTGGGAGCGCTACTGAATGGTCACTGCTGTGAGCGGCGCTATATAAATTAATAAATACAATACAATAATAATCAGCGCCAGGCAATATAGCCGTAAACATTTAATGTGACCTCATAGGTCCATGTAGGAGTCCCACATTGGAATATGGGCCCCATATTATTTGGCATGCCATCAGATTCTCTAAAGACCACGTGTTAGATACATTTTAGTTTGAATCCACAAAAAGACGTTTCCCCATATGCTGGGGCTATACACGGTTCTTTCCGATAAGTAAGTAAGAATGTTATCCGTTGTAAAATCCGTTTTACCACAACAACAAACACACAGATTTGATTACAGGAAGCACAGATCCAAAGCAAATGTACCATACATATTATAAATCCCTGTAATGGTGCAATAGAAGTCATAATACAGTGTAATAGGAGACGTAATACAGTGTAATAGGAGACGTAATACAGCACAATTATAGCAGATGATCTACAGTCGAACTCGAACCAAATACACATCATTTTGCCAATAAATCAATAAATAGTCACAATATTACTAACGGAAAAAAGAAAATAATCCAACTATCGGACTTGTTTTCTCGTTAAGTTTCTACAAAGCTTCTTTTGATAGTCTTCATACTTACTCGCATCGTGACGATATCGGCATCGATAGGTCGCCCGAGAAAAAGCAGAAATACGTGAGGTTTACTCCACGCAGTTGTAAAAACCTTTCAGAAAGGCTGAACAGATACAACCTCTTAAAATATCGTCACATATGGTGAAGATTGCATGTCACAAGTTGTAATGCATAAGTATTTATACAAAACCTTTCGTTCAAACTACCACAAATGTTAGAGATAATTATAATATTAGGTTTGCCTATTTATAGAAAAGGCATGCCAACCATGCAGCTATGGCATGGTTCAGGGAGGTAACAAAAGAGAGACTGTGCACAAAAGGAGAGACCCAACAGACATGTATGGTATGGTTAAGAGTGGTATGGTATGGTTCAGAGAGGCAATTTCTACAATGCCCTCTCAAAACAGGAATACTGTAACGTGTGATAAGGGTCAGAGAGGTAAGACACGAGATGCTCTGCTGACAAATGGAGAGGTGAAATGGACAGGTATGGTATAGATAAGAAGGGAAACACATGACACCCTATCATAACAAGGGAATATTGGTGGAGTATGGTAAGGCAGGATAAGCATTTGACAGGTATTTAACAGGTAAATATAAGATAGGCCCTATCACCAAAAAGAGACAACCACTGGTATATGGCCAAGCAAGGCATCATATAAGAAGCTGTCTCAATAAACAGGGATGAGCAGTTGACAAGTATGGTGCTATGATGAGGGGAAATGTATAAGCACCCTTTCAAAACATCAACAGGTAAGGTATTAGGGAAAGATAGGTAATGTAGGAGAGGCCCTTTTAACAAACAGGGAGAAGCATTGGGTAGGTATAGCATGGCTACGAAAGTTATCCTACAAGACGTCCCTTCAACAAAGAGTTGTCAGACTCATCACACCAGTGCACCTTCCAATCGAGGTGCATAGACGAAAACTGCGATCCTGACCACCCTCTTTCATCACTTACTCAAACCCCCTGACAACAATTTCCAACTCCCCACAACCGACCGGGGTTGAAACCCCCATCAGACCCAAAAGACATTCAACGATAACCACACCAAAATATTTATATAAGCTAGCACCTGTTAGTTAAAGAAAAAATCCAATCGCTGACGTCAACATACTTGAAGAAACATCGCCACAGGTTCAGAATTCTTGCACGTCGTGGTCGGCGAGATTGAAGCCTGTACCACATGAACACATCTGATGCTACCCTGCCCACATGGATCCCGCATAGGCCCCATATGGCACCAATACAGAACCCATGTGGGTCCTACCTAACACACATGGAATTGACGGCAGGGTACCGACTCGCGCTCACACGCAAACTGATTCTGCACCGCGTTACGACAAATGGCGAAAGGAACAAAGAACGAACCACATCGACAACGACAAGAAAGAACACGACGACAGTGACAGTTTCCAAATAAAAAAGCGCAGTTTTTCTTCTTAGTTCTTAGTAAAAATGGCGGTTTAAGGTTCTACAAAACAGTAGTCATGGTTTGTCTTCGTATAAAGTCCATCGCAGAGTGGAGCGACGTCACAATGAACGAACGAACGAAGGGCATGATTGTCGACGGCAAAGACATCGCTAGAACAGGGTCTTCTTCTTTTTACTTGCTCTACAAGTAAAATCAATCAAAACGTAAATCAAAATAAGTCAATCAGAAACTCAATCAACTGACCAAACATCAATCAAGAAATCAAACCATTCAAAAAATTCAGTCGATCCTCCTGTAGGATTCTCGTATCCATAAACTACTCGTACGTTTATGGAGAACTAACTTTCCTTTGTTTTTATTCACAGTCAGAACTGATAATTATTTCTGGTAATTAATTAGTAATTTCTATTTTGTGCTGGTGTCTCATGAACAACGCATCAACCGATGGCGCACCAAAACTAAATCAATATCCAGAAGATCGGTACACTATGACAGAGAGGCAGCCTCAAGGAAATGATAATCCGATTTTAAGAGAAAACATCATTTATTCACCAATTCACCTTAAAGTACAAATGTACAAGTTTTCATTTCATATTATATTGAGAGAGGGTAGTCGATTGGTTAGAGCGCACGCCTTGTAACACAGTCAGTACGGGTTCAATCTCCCTCCCTCAGACGGTTCCTGTGTAGGGATCTTGAGCAAGTCCTTCGCTCAGAACATCACACCATCGTTTGATGCTTCGTCATTAGACAGTGGTGCTTAATAAGTGCAATAATAATAAATAATAAAAATAATAATAATAAAAAAAAAATTATAATAATAATAGTAGTAAGAATAATAATTATAATAATAGTAATAGTAATAATAGTAATAATAATAAAAATATTAAATTATTGCGACTTAATTTACCACACCTTTCAATTCCATACCATACCTAACTGTGACACACCACAACCTGCCATACCATTCCATACTATTCCATACCGTACTGTACCACACCATGCCATACCATACCATTCTGCACTATTATACCGTACCATACCATCGCAATCTGTTGGCCTACATCACCAACTTACTGTTCATCTGCCGGCTTATTTTGCTCGTCCCAGGTGTCTCGTTCCGATTCAAATGATCGGATCTTCTCCTCGAGTTCTTTCTCCTGCTGTTCGAGGCCTTTCTTCATCTGCTCCGATCGCCGCTGGAGCTGGGTTTCAGAAACACACGTAATGTAAAGCGTTGGCCAATTTATATACAGAAATGCACGTAAAAAAGTTAAACGCAGTCTAAAGAGAGTATCAATTTACGAGCCGTGTATTTAGTACCAAAGCCACCATAAGTCTTCTGATTCCCACAGATTAGAGAGGAAATAAGATAACACAAGATTAGACTAGAAGGGAATTTAGCAAAATAAAACAGAGTAGATTAGTTTAGAGTACAGAAGATTAGAGTAGAATTGAACTGAGCAGAATAAGAGTAGATTAGATTAAAGTAAAAGATTAGTGTAGACTGGAATTGAGCATAATAAAACACAGCAGATTAGATTAGAGCAATATACTAGAGTGCTCTGGATGACAACAGCTCATATTAGATAAGACTGAATTATATAGATATCATAGCCACTGAAAGAGAGTTGGCTGCTTACATCGGCCTCGGAGTCCTTGAGCTTCTGCAGTTTTTCCTTGACCTTCGCCTCAAAGACCTGTTCCATCTCTGCCTCCATCTTCTTCATCTTCATCACGTGCTCCCTCTTCTCCTCCTCCATCTGGTTCAGCGGACTCCTACACAAAACGTCCAACAAGTGAAAACTTATTAACACACTCCCACATCTTAGCACCAGAAATGGAAATTGCAAATTTATATAGCGCCTCTACAACAGAGACATATCGCAATGAAACCGTGATTGAACCATTTAATAATAATAATAATAATAATAATAATAAAAATAATAATAATAATATCTTTTCTTTAATAAGCGCCTGACAAACGCACTGCGCTGTACATTTACATGTTATGCAATTGAAATCTTAACTACTAACAGAACAGACAGCTTGCAATACAACGGCGCTAATAGCAGCCTACAAAGCATATCCGCCCTAACGGGGCTCGAACTCGGTACCTCTCGCTCTCTGTGCCAGATGTTATCCAATGCGCCACGGGCCCCCCATATTTGCAGAAGCTCAGCATGATTAATAATATGATGATTTCAAAATCATGACAAATTGTGTCATTACATATATAGTGACACTAAATATAGCAAATTTAGTATATAATGAAATAACTCAAAGACAAATATGGTAGATAAAAGTAGCTTATGTTACAGGTTATGGCAATATTGTGATATCAAACTATCACTGATCCAAATGGCAGCAGTTGCAAGTTACCACTGATATTGATACCCTTGACCAAGAATGGCCTCCCCATGG
The DNA here is from genome assembly GCA_020284085.1 of Aporrectodea caliginosa. Classification (NCBI taxonomy): domain Eukaryota; kingdom Metazoa; phylum Annelida; class Clitellata; order Crassiclitellata; family Lumbricidae; genus Aporrectodea; species Aporrectodea caliginosa. Next base: position 2,456,781 of record JACEVL010000008.1, read on the forward strand.
TAATCCTGCTCCCTTCCTAGGACCCCTTCTCAAACATTCCTCTCTCATCTAAGACGGTTTTATTAGAAGCGCTGAGGTTTAGAGCGCCCAAGAGTAGTTCCCTTGAAGAGCTATAAAAATTCTCGTAATGAATTGTGATACCATAATATACATACATAATCATACATAGGGGCCGTCCATAAATGACGTCACGCAATTTTGGCCGATTTTAACCCCCCCTCCCCCCTCGTCACAAAAAGTAACACCCCCTCTGAAAATGACGTCACAAAGCTCTGACCCCCTAAAACCAAATTTTCATGGCAAAGCAAAATACTCCTTATGGAACAAATAGGGAAAGAATGAATATTTTAAAATCTAATGGTGACCAAATATTGAAATAATTAGAAAATTATTAATAATGGTGCCCGTATACATTAAAATAATTATAAAAATAATGAAAATTTAATCCTCAAAATGAGTGAGGTTATTAATAAAATTAAATTGTTGTTAATTGTTAAATTTAATAACATAGACCTGGTGTGACGTCACACTTCTCAGACCCCCACCCCATGTCACACATCGTCACAAATTTCCGACCCCCTCCCCCTAGGTGCGTGACGTCATTTATGGACGGCCCCATATACATTACACAAACATCCCAGCACCTCAATATACATCTGAAGCCATCGTACGCAATTGTTTGATCCCTGTTGGGACTAAAGACCGTAATGTAACATGAATGTCATCAAGGACACAATAAACGCGTTGTATGGGTTCGATCCTCCTCCACGAGACGTAATTACTGTGTAGTGACCTCGAACAAGTCCTTCACTTACAATTGCTCAACGCCATCAACTGACTCTTACTAAATGCATAATAATAATAATAATACTAATAATAATAATAATAAAAATATTATTAATAATAATAATAATAGCTGGAGCGGATGCTGTACTGACTTGTTTGAACCGCCGGGTCTGTTCTTGCTGCCTTCGTTCGTAACCGATGCCAAGTGGTTGTACCGGAAGTTCTCGTAATGGACGTTGTTAGTGACGTCCTTCAGATCCTGCATATGCATCCTGAAACATCAGTCAGTCAGATTGCAGATCTCAACATTCATGTAGCTCCTTTAGTAACCCGTCAAAGGCATTTTAACATGACAATCTAACATCTAGAAAGCCCCATTTCAATTATCACTAATTCTAAATAGTAACTTCCATTGTGCCAGTGTCTAATGCACAAGGCAGCAATCCATGGCGCACCAAAACCAAGCCAGGTCAATCAGGTCAATATCCAGATACTAAATGCTGCTGAGTGTAACGTGCTGTTAGACACCTCTAAAACGGTTTCATCGACTTGATATAATTATTTGTGAACAGCATTTAATGTTTAAGTATGTCTCTTCTTTTGGTTCTCTGCCTTGCTAGGCAGGTTCGTACGTCCAATGTCGCCATTCATCACGTTTTCTGTCTCTTTCCTTCAGTTTGCTGTAATCCTCCTCCATCATCCAGTCCAACAAGTTACAACATCATTCTCGGTCTTCCTATTGTCTTCTTCCCCTCCATTCTTCCCTCCATTATAATTCTTAGAAGGGAGTCTCCCCTCATGATGTGACCCAACCATTTTCTTTGTCGGCTTCTTATTATCCCTATCCAGGATCTTTTTTCGTCCACCATTTGTAGTATATGCTCGTCATTCAAGGGTTAAAAGCAGTGCTTGAGCATATAACAAACGCATAATCCGGAGTGCCATCTCCATGGAAGAACTATTTATCTAATCTTGCAATATATTCTTAGCAAACTTAGAACACACCCATGCACACAAACACACACAAACATATAATACATTCAGCCAGCAAAATCCTTGGCCTCACCTAACGAGCATGTTTCGTAAAGCGACGAAATCATTGTGTTCCAGATTTTCGACTGGAAAACAAGCAAACAGAAAAAGTCACAACTCAGAAAGACAAAATTCAACAATAATAAAATCGTCTTTATTTTAGAAGCACTGCTTTAAATTTATAATTACAATCGATAAATGCCTAATTACCATAAACCAATGATATAGCATGATTCTACCATGACATACCATAATTCTACCATGACATACCATGATTCTACCATGACATACCATGATTCTACCATGACATACCATGATTCCAAACAAGTTTTTCGTTTCGTGGTTACTCAGACATGTAGGTAGATTTGAAAAACCGTTCGTTTTGCCTCACAACCACTGGCACACTAGGACCAAGTCAATAAAGGAGATGACAATGAAGGAATAACAATAGACAATAAATACTTTCAAGATTACTATCAATAAGAAATACTAACATTACACAAGCATTTTCGAGATCCAAGAATTACTTCAAGGTACTTGAATATTTTCAGGATTAATTATCAGTATTGTTCTTGGTCTCAAGTTGAAATATCTAAAAATGGCAACATTCCCTTCGTGCTGTTTCACTGACCTTCGACAACGCCCCATGGGTAGATTCGACCTCTGACCTTTTTGCCCTGGGCATCGACGACCGTATTGCTACCAACAACGGCGAAAGGAACTCTGTCCTACAACGACAAAAACTCACAACGTCAAACCCTCTCGTCAACTTCAGCCTTACAGAGTTAAAGACGGCACACATCAAAGCAGGGGAAACATTCAGAACCAGAAGCAGACTGCAAGAGGGTTTTAAGTTTAGAGCGATAGGCAGTCTTGGTTGCGAACATGAAGATCATCATCATCACATCATCACATATATATTCGTTTATTTCAAGAAAAATCAAGTTGACACAGAAGCAACTTCAACAAGCAATAGTGCATTATGCGGCATACTCTGAGGCGGCTAGCCAACGTGGCCTAATAGTCAGACCTGCCCATGGGGAAGAGTTGGAGATGGTCCCGGCCAGTGAAGGGACTTTTACCCAACTCCCCATCATGTCATGTTGCTACCAGTAGGCAACACTATGAGGGATGCCACATGCACCTCGTACAAGCACAGGTCTGATAACTCTTTTCTTTTGCCATAGCTGGGCTGGGAGCACCTCCAAGGAGCTGTCTCAGAGAGGCGCTACGTAGGTGCTCTGAATAAACGATTACCACTTTCTAAAATGAAAATGATTTTACTGGACTGGCGAATTCCATTGGAGCTGCATTTCTTCCCTAGGACAATAATTCGGATTTTTACTTATCCTTAAAGACCGTTCTCTTCAGCCATTGCTGGGCCTCTGAGTAGGCATCTTGAAGGGTGCTATATCAAGTTTATATTGAAACATTGATTGAAACTCTATTGCAGTGAATCAGACCTTCAGCTTTTTGATCATCTTGTTTTCTTCGTCATCAGGACTCGAAGGAAAGTCGTAGATGTTGATTTTGTTCTGTGCAATTTCGTTCAATACCTGTGAAGGACACACACAACCGACAAAGCAGATCAGGTAAAAATATGGACATCAGAAATCAACAATTAAAGACAACAATGGCACAAGAATACAATGAATGCATCCTAACAATGGATGCCTTTCTTGATTCTTACACAAGCTGCAACAGTCCTGAGGCAATGTTACGTACAGGCCAGATCAGAGGGGGGGCCAGGGGGGCCAGTTGGCCTGGGCCTACGATTTTGAGGGGGCCTACTTTCCCTGACAGAGAGTCAAAGGGAGTCCTTTAGCATAAGGATTAATGCAGATAAAATATTGTTAAATCATAAATTAATAAATTAGAACTGTCACGAATATCATAATCAACAATAAGCTTAATGCAAGAAATTTCGAAGGAATTAGCAATTTTGAACATCAAAAGTGACAAGCCACAGTTGCTGGAATTCTACGATGTAATTGATGAATTTGCCCAAAGAAAAGCACGGAAAGCATTTTTGAATGTGAAGAAGTGATGACCATTTCTGCTCTGATGTTCTGACATTCAGAATAGACTGAATAGTGTTTGGCCGAATCCTGATCCGGAAATCGGTTTTCGCTGGATTTTGCCCTAGACTGATTAATCGGCACATCCCTGGACTACCGAAACAAATATCAAAAGAAGGAATATTTTTTACCAAAAAATTCTTTTTTCATTAATAAAAAATAGTAAACCTGTCTTGGCGACCTTCTGCAGTAGGCTAATCTTTATCATTGAAAATCCGTGTAAAATAATAAAATGTATGCGTCGACACATCAACAAAACTGGCGGACAGTCGGTCTGTTTTCTTAAGACACGCGTTTTAAAATGTAAATTTCATTAAAAAACATTAATCATTCTATCATTTTAAATAGCTCATTGCATAAACTCTCATTTGAATTACATCTAGTTCAGTTTTATATGGACACAGCGCCAACGCGTGATGAGAGGCAATTTTTTTTCTATAGTCTGGTTTATTCTTCAGTTATTATAAGCTTACATTAAATTTGTTTAGTTTGGTTTATATTTAATAATTATATCTTTGGCACTGTATGGTTATGCTTAAAGAGTAAAGAGTTTTAATTCATTATTATACCTTACAGCAAATTGGATTGGAGGACACTTCTAAGTTTCTATTTTATTTATGTTTTTTTTTTCAAATTCAATGAATATTATAAATTAAAAAATATGAATAATTATAAGGCTATACCAAGAAATAAAAGTATTGAATAATTAATTATAAATCAAGTCAACTGTTTATCACTAAAATTAGACACAGAAAATTGTAAGAAAGTATTAAATTAATACTTTTAAACCAAATAAAAATAAATATTGCAAAGAAATCAGATAGAATTCGGAAGCGTCAAAAAGAGGCCAAATATCCGGAATAGGCAATCGGCGAAATAATGCCAATCGTCCAAACCTAATTCCCAATACAGACTATGAATTATTCTAGTTCTTTTATTCTGCACTGTTACCTGGAAATTGTAATTGCATCAAATTCATGTACGCTAATGTAAAGTAAGTGTATATTATATACAGAAATTATATCATCATATGTACCCGGTAGGTAGCACTGATAATAGCCTACTAAAATACTTAAGCAGTCTAAATTTCATGGGCGTATACATTTTCCCATCTGGCCTGGGCCTATTACCAGCTCTGCACGGGCCTGGTTACGTAGATGCCATTGTAATGTTACATAGCTACCGTAGTAATGTCATATAGCTAAAATTGTAATGTTACATAGCTACAGTTGTAATGTTACATAGCTACCGTCTTCTTGAAGTCGCGACATTCTTCCGGAGTCATAGTGTCGGCTTTGGCAATCAATGGAACGATGTTGACTTTATCGTGAAGTCGCTTCATGAATTCAATATCGAGAGGCTTCAGGCTGAAACGCACAGAGACATTTAATCAGATCAGAAACCATCTCATTAGATATAATTAGATAAACTCACTCACTAGATATGATTAGAAAGTGAGTTGCTAGATTGGATTAGATTTGAAAAGCACAAATAATTATTGTTAGATTTGATTTGATTTGATTTGAAACTCATTCGTTAGATCAGTTCAGACAAACAAAAATAATTAGAACTGAATTGATTAGATTATAAAGTGACTATATTTGAAAGCAACTTGTTAGATTAGAATAGAAAAAAACAATCATTAGATTTGATCAATAGATCTGTCAAACTGACATATTTGAAGCACAAGACTTAATATTAGATAGCAACTCATAGATAACGGAGATGGGTAACTAACTGATTAGATTCTAATCGATTAGCTAATTGAAAAGACCAACAGCTAATTCTAAACGATTACCTATAAGATTATTTGAATTCTAGTTCTAATTGATTAGCAAATTTCAGTAGCTAATTCTCATTCTAATCAATTAACAATTTAAGTAAATCAATTAGCTAATCGATAAGCTGTTTGTCTAAGTTTGGCTCATTCTAATTCTAATTGATTAACAATTGAACTAATCGTGCCCATCTCTGACAGATAGTAAATCCTTCGATTTAAAAAGCGAATCCCTAGATTAGAGAAATAGATGAGGATGTAGCTACCCATGGCCGTTGGGGGAGATGAAGTAGAGGCAGCAGTGCACCCTTGTATCGGGGATGACCTTTCGATTGACCCGAGACTCCGCGTTCAGGTAGGCCTCGTACTTGCTGTCGATAAAGTTCGTAATGGGATCCCAGCTGACAAACGTAAGGTAACAAATAGGATTTACGCAGCCAGAGAAGTAAAGTAACAACATGAATTGCATGTCTTCATTTTAAATATTTTGATGTAATGTAATGCCAAGAACAACATCAATATAGACGTTCTGATCTTCTTCTTCATCAGTATGTTTACTGATATGAGATCGAGACGGTTAAGACAAACGCCATCGCCATAAACTGCTAGTGCCAGTCCAAAGCCTGGACAAGAAGGAGGGCAACACTAATTATCTTATTTATGACATCCATAAACAGTAACTAACCAACTGATCACTGAATAACTGCGCCAAAGCCATAATCAGTTGGTGCCAGTCCCAGACCTGGATAAAGGAGGAGGGCGACGCTAATCATCTTTCTCATGACACCGCTTCGTTAAAGAGTAACTAGCGATGATGAAGAGAGCGTCTGATGCTAACCAGTTGCTGTTATCGACTGCATCTCCAAATCCCGGTGTATCTACGATCGTCAACTTCAGCTGGACACCTCCCTCCTTCAACAGAACATTCGATGACTCCACCTGAAATGAAACCAATCAATCAATCAATCAATCAATCAATCAATCAATCAATGTTAACTTGATATAGCACCTCTTCAAGATACCTACTCAGAGGCGCTCCCTGCCCAATAGCGGCTGAAAAGAGCAGTTTATTTAGATATGAATGAAAGGCTGACGAATTTGTCCTTGGTAGCAGACATAGCTCAAATGGAAGGCCGTTCCAAATGGTCTGGTCCACGATGGAGAAAGCCGGGTATTGCAAGGTTGACGTGAATGCAAAGGGGACAAGCAGGTCCCTATGGACCGCAGAACGTAGAGCTCAGCGGCCACTGCAGGCCAAAGCAGGACAGCCGAGCTCCCGTAAATATACAAGTACACCAGGTCACATCGTAATGGGGATGCTCGATAGTGCAGTGGTTAGCATTAATCGAGAGGTCGGTGTTCAAATCCCTGCCAGGGCAGAAATTTGTGTAGAAAATTCCGCTCCACCTGTGCCCCCTAGCCAACTCAGCTATGACGAGTACACTGACCGTACACTGTCGGTGAAAAGATGAGATGGCTATGGCCCGCCCTCATATGCTGAGGCAAAGAAAATGAAGTCGTTAACACTTCATACCCATGGCTGCCACATATCCCATCAAGCATACAGATTACATACACACACGAACCCACACAAACACATACATACAGATACATAAGCATACGTGCATGTCTACGCATAATATACAACAGTAGACATTAACTGTCATCAGTAAATCAGGAACAGATAATAATTCATTGAGCAGAACAGGATACAACGATCAAAACGACCCATTATCAAATCATTGATATCAGGAATCAGCTTAAACTGATAGTTTCTCATTTTAAACTGAAACCAGGATGCTTAAAGCGTCTGGACAACAGGTCAAAATCTCACGTTTGTCCTCGTTCTGTCGTCGGATATATATATAGGAAATGCGGCAACACGAATGAATACTCCCAAGAACTGACCAGAACTGCATCTCCATTCACCTCTGCACAGGTCATCCACTCAATCAGTCAATCTATCAATCAATCAGTCAAAATTTATATAACGTCCCTTCAATTCTCTATTCAGAGGTGCTCCAAACCCAAGCCAAGCGGAAAAAGCAGCCTGAAGGAGCTGATAGAACGGTGATGGAAGGACCCGAGGGAGGCAACGTAGCTCCCGAGGAAGCCCGTTCAATATCACAGGGCCAATAACGGAAAAAGCGTGTAGCTGCGTTGTAGCTGTATGGGCATTAATGGCAATGTAAATAGGTCATCCTGGGTGCTGTTGAACTCTCAAGATCACAATCTTGTCTTTTTAGTCGGGTTCCTTGCACTGGGATTGCCTCTGACTGGTCTGCACTGTGAGAGGCACTTTAGAAATTTTTCAAAAACAATACAATACGAATACATCAGTGTATCTAAGATCAATGCATCACTTAAATGAATCTGTGACTCAACAGAAGGTGATCTATCGATGGCTACCAACCTGAACTGTCTTCTTAGTCCGGAGGGAGGGACCGGGATATTCGGAATTGTAGAGGTCGGTTAGAAACAACGAGTTAATCAGCGTTGATTTGCCCAGACCAGACTCACCTGAAATAAATAATGCAAGATTAATAAACATTGAGAAACATAGTTTTATTATTATTATTATTACTATTATTACTATTATTATTACTATTATTATTACTGTGCATTTTATTATTATTATTATTATTATTTGTATTATTATTATTAATAATTATTTTATTATTATTATTAATCAATAGACTCAGACTCAATCAATAGACTTAAGACTCAATCAACAGCTCTCAGACTCAATCAATAGACCTCAGACCCAGTGAGAACTCCTCAGACAATAATATCTTCAGAGACATGGATTGAGATTTCTGGACCTAAGCCCCACACATCAGCCCAGTGCAGGTCATCTTCATGCAGGCTTACATACATGTAGCTCAACCATGTAACGTCCTATACTGAAGAGCAGCCATGACCTCATTACTCATCTTAAACAGTCAGATATAGACTTACTCATGACTCAGCAGCAGTAACAGGAAACAGATCAGATCCATAAACATACACTGATATACATGTACGCATGCACGCATGCACGTATATGCGTATGTAAGCATGTATGTAAATATATGTATGCATGTATGGCATTGTATGTACACATGTACATTAAGGGCTAAACTAGTTTTTCCTCTTTGGTCTCTCGTTCTTTAAAGACGTTTCTTTTCCCCCGGGGTTTTCGTGCTGAGAGCGCTTCTGAATAGTTATTCGGAGAGAGGCGCTATATAAATATTTAGATACAATACAATGTATGTACCTAGACACTTACCATAGCATCTTTCAAGTACCATGCACCGAACAAAAGAGTACATTGACACACAATACACACCTATTTATGTATAAATATATATATATTTTATCATACATACATAAATATATATGAATGTATGTAAGACTTCCATAGCATTGTATGTGCATGTGCGTTTGTATGTGTTCAGACTTCAGAGTCTTATCAGGACTCTGGATTCTCAGTTTATTCAATCCAATGACTCAGTACCACAGCCTCTACCCATCCTTAAACGGAGTGCACAAATATCAAGTAACGATATTGTAATGTAATACGTGAAACACAGGGCTAGAAAAACACAGCAACATGACTATTCTGTGAGGCAGCCATGGCTATGAAGTGTTAGCAACTTCATTTTCTTGGCCTCGGCATATGAGGGCGGATGATCAGTCCTCTCCCTCGCCATCTCATCTTCTCACCGAGAGCGTAAAGTCAGTGTACTCAATATAGCAGAGTTGGTTAGGGAGTGCAGGTGGAGCAGAAACCTGAAGCAAATTTCTGCTCTGGCAGGGATTTGAACTCTAACCTCTCGACTGACAGTCCAGCATGCTAACCTGCTAACCATTAGGCTATCGCATACAAGGACTGTAAGAGTGTCATATAACGCAAAGCAGAGGTGTCATTTATGGCATGTCGACGATGTTTTCTGACACACAGAGCCTTCAATGTCTAAAGACTACTGTGATGTACATGACTGAGGATGATGATCAAAATTAAGATTTTATAAGCATTAAATGCTTAAAATGCACCATTTAAGAAGATTCAGATTGCAAAAATTTTATGGGGATGGGCTCACCAAGCCTCCTCCCAGACCCCTACCCTAATTCTTCTTAGGCGCCTTCGGCACTCTGGCCCGCCACTTGCTGGAAAATATTGCCACTGTCCCACCATTAAAAAGCTTTTACACAGGTCTCTCACATGAAGTAATGTAATATGCAAATGGATATAAAACATATCCGTGTGACTCAGGGTGCAATATTTACTACCAGTCAGACGGGAAGTTGCACACAGTTGATGTCATTCAGCGCTAGATACTGGTACCAATTGGTACAGGACATGGCAGGGTATGTCAGTGCTCTGGTGTCAAACAGGACACGGGTATCCATCACTTCCGAAAGTCATCCACCAAAGTTAAGAAGAGACTCTTCTGATATGCGAGATGAAGAGGAAAACCATTCCCTCAAGCTATTACTTGAAACTCCGGCATTAAGTTCTCCTTTTATTTGTCTCGCTTCCTCTGTCTCTTATCTGTAAACGTCTCTGCCCCTCTCCTTCTCTGTCTGTCTGCCTCTCTTGCTGCCTCGGTCTCCAAGTACCTCATTGGATAGACTGACGAATTCCGTGGACAGTTACTTGTCGTGTTTCGGGTTTGAAGCCTGTCTGTTCGCCTTGTTGTCTAGGTGTGTCTCCCTGCTATCATTGTGCCATCAGCCTTAGTTATGTAAGTTGTGCAGCGGTGTGTCTTCCTGCTTGATCAATAAACGAAATTTATATATCATCATCATGTCTGTCTCTAACTGTCTGTCTGTCTGTCCATCTCTGATGTTTTGTACATGTAGAGATAATGCCAGTTGACAGAATACCATGAAGTGCACTACATGCAAGCTTCAAAAGAAAAAGAAACAAACGCCGACCAAGACTACGCTGGATAGATAATATAAATGAGGACATAACATCACTTGGACAAACACTAAGGAGAACAATGGACTTGACAAATGACTGAGGACAATGGAGATCATTTATTCGTATCCATCGCAGCCAAAGGGCTAGAACCAGGAACTGATGATGATGATGATGATGATGATGATGATGATGATGATGATGATGATGATGATGATGATGATGATGATGATGATGATGATGATGATGATGATGATGATGATGATGATGATGATGATGATGATGATGATGATGATGATGATGATGATGATGATGGACATTTTCAGACCCATATGGACTGTTCATGAATAGTTAGTGTCCGGAAATGTCAACCCACGAGGAGGTGGGTTCAAATCCTTGACAGATATCACAAGATTTGTGTTTCGCTAATGCCCCACATCGGACTCGGCCAAGTTTTGCATCAAGTTACCACTGTGTATGTCCGTGGGCAGTACAAGTCCAATGACTATTAAGCTGTTTGTTGGCCAATTTTTTCATCCAGTTACCAATGTAGATGTCCATGGGCAGTACAAGTCCCATGACCATGTGGATGATGTGGGACTGCATGGCAATGACCAAATCTCACGTTCTCCATGGTTTTCGTTTCTCTTTATACTGGCGCCACCAAACGTCCATTTTTGCAGCTGCTCACTGAGTCTCACATTAATCACAATGACGTAAACGTGTATATCATTATTGCCATATACTTCACGAGGTGACTGACAAGTTTATCATTATTTGATTATTAATCATATTATTAACTTCTGTCACGCTGGTATCTAAAGACTGAACAAGGCATAAACAATGGCGCACCAAAACCAAGCCGCTATACTAATCATACGCTAATCGTGAACTTGAAACTTCTAAAGCGCCCACAAAAGCGAAGTCGCGGGAACCAGCTTATTCACAGGCGCTTAATCAATGACTATAGCCCTAACTCTTCCTCCTCATTGTTCCCCTGATATACATTAACCGTGATTAAGTCTCTGATTCAATTCTTTGGTTGTATATATAAATTTTTATTTGTTTGTTTGAATGTACTAATCTTGCCATGTTCAGTGCTGTGCGTTTACTAGTGCTTCTCAATAAAGAATATACTTGCTTACTTAATCAATACAAAATCGACAGGCAGTGGGTCAAAATCCAGAGAGTCAGACCAATAATAGGTCGATAGGTCCCGTTTTGTCACGCATTGGGCCATCTGTTTGGAACAGTCTATCGTCAAAAGATATGGGAACTATTTCATCAGTGACAGCTCCTAGAAAAGTTTTTATGCCATGCTACACCGCAGCTCTTTAGATCTGCCTGATTGAATGCCATGTCAAGTGTCCTATTGAGGTGGCTCTCAAGATACGCTTCATAAACAACCGGCATACACGCATGCATGCATGAATCGTATCGTATCTGAGAATTTATAAAGCGCCTCTTACAGGACTAGCTATTCAGAGGTGCTCTCAGCGTGACAGCACAGGGAAATAAGAAAGTCTTCACGCAATGAACGGATGAGGGTGGGACCCCAACTAAAATCGTACTACGCATTGAGGGGGAGGCCATTCCACATAGAAGGGTGCACGATGGCAAAGGCATGGTGTTGGGCAGTGGCAGTCCTTGCCCTTGCCCGAGAGCGAGGAGATCAAGTCAATCCGCAGACCGGAGAGGGCGGGAAGAGACAGCAGACAGAGGTTTGTGCATACATACATACATATACAATTATACATACATACACACACATACAGCATCCATAAGCTGGATCAATTAAGGCAGCCTATGGTAGATAAACAATTTGAAAAAGCTTTCACACTTGACGACCTTTTCTTCTGATGTTGATTAAAACCCGGACACTATTTTCTCAAAACTCCATCTACAGTACATACGCTGTTCAACTGTGATTTCACTCAAAGCGATCAACTACTGATCTCCTGGGCATTATGATAATGGTGCTATAGAAGTCATTAGATATACATACATACAAAATCATACATACATACATACATACATACATACATACATACATACATACATACATACATACATACATACATACATACATACATACATACATACATACATACATACATACATACATACATACATACATACATACATACATACATACATACATACATACATACATACATACATACATACATACATACATACATACATACATACATACATACATACATACATACATACATACATACATACATACATACATACATACATACATACATACATACATACATACATACATACATACATACATACATACATACATACATACATACATACATACATACATACATACATACATACATACATACATACATACATACATACACATACATACATACATACATACATACATACATACATACATACATACATACATACATACATACATACATACATACATACATACATACATACATACATACATACATACATACATACATACATACATACATACATACATACATACATACATACATACATACATGCATACATGCATACATACATACTTACATGCACACATACATACATACATACATGCATACATACATGCATGCATACATGCATACATACATACATACATACATACAGCTCTAGAAATCATTAGATTAGCTATAGAATTCACTGGATTATATTGGATTAGATTAGCCATAGGAGTAATTTATTAGATACATGTACACATCTTACACACATGTATACCTCTAGATATTATTAGATTACCTATAGAATTCATTGGATTAGATCAGATCAGATGACGAGTTGTCAACGGCAGAAAGGCGATCATGAGAACCATAAAGATCCCACCCTTCCATTCCCCATTATCCCTAGCAGCTACAGAAGCGGCTGACGTTATCAGCCATGGCTCGTAACAGCACACGTGTAGTCTTTCGACCACACTAGTTTTCAGAGTGCAATCAGATGCAGACCAGTATTAAAGGGTCCAGTAGGGTATCTGAAAACGGAGGGCAAGAGAAAAATCACGAGCTGGGGTTGGAGATGAGGGTGGGGTGGGGCTAGACAGCAACTGTACTACATGTGCTCTCAGTTAAAAACAGGTACAGTAAAAACTGAATATATTAATTCGTCACGTCCGCCGTTCTGTAATTCAAGTACATATACACAGAGACGCCCAGGCTGAGAGATTCCGGGGTGGGGACCGAATGGGGAGGGTGGGGACCGAATGGGGAGGGTGGGGACCGAATGGGGAGGGTGAGGACCGAATGGGGAGGGTGTGGGGCATAAACAAACGGTCAGGGTTCATCGGATATCGGGGTTGGGCTTAGAAATGGGGAGAGGTAACTGGCTGTGTTCAGAATTTCCTATTCATCGATTCGATTGGCACCTGTTGTGCACAGACAGCTGAATAATTAGCGGTCGACTTTGTTCTAAGCTCCGGCGTCATTATTATTAGTAAGCTACCGGCAGAAATAATAAGCTTGTTGTTGGTCACACAATAGCAATTACAATTAGGCATTCATCTGGCCCACTGGCTGCTACACCCGATTGGGTAATAAGTGTAGGCATTGGCATGACAGGATGCCATAACAGGACATGAATTCTGGAATTGTCTGTCCTCAACTGTAACTATGATTAGCAATACCTGTACTGTGGATTTGATTTCAACATGAATGTGGATATGAAGTGTTGTGGATTGGATACGAATAGGAATATGGAGTGGATAGGAATGCGGATTGGAGGTGAATAGGGTTAAGGATTGAAAATGAATAAGGAGGTGGAGTACAATCGAATAGGGATGCGGACTGGAAACGACTAGGAATTGTGGATTGTATATGAATATGGATGTGAATTGGATATGAATATGGATGTGAATTGGATATGAATATGGATGTGAATTGGATATGAATATAGATGTGGATTGGATACAAATAGGAACATGAAGTGGACATGAATATTGAAGAAGTAAGTCCCTTAAGCTTGCCCGTGAGGCAGCCATGGGTATGAAATGTTAGCGACTTCATTTTCTTAGCCTCGGCATATGAGGGCGGATGGCCAGTCCTCTACCTCACCATCTCATCTAACACCCGCCGACAGTGTACGGTCAGTGTACTCATTATAGCTGAGTCAGCTACAGGTGCAGCAGAAATCTCCAAATAAATTTCGGCTCCGCCTGCACCCAATAGCCAACTCAGCTATAATGAGTACACTGACCCTGTTCTGAATGGCTATTAGTGAGCATGCCTTACTCTGAAAAAGGTTGGGAGCCCACACCTGGAGTAGGGACCTTGAGCTCACAACTGCTCAGTACCACGAGGTTCTTATAAATAAGTGACAGTGCATGCACTTCTGAACTTTGAAATAAGGACAATATCCAATACAGTTCATTCATTCATTTCAGATATTTATATAGCGCCCCTTCAAGATTTCTACTCAGAGGCGCTCCCGACTACAGCGCGGACACTGAATCGGAGTTTCACGCCGAAGCGCATGAGCAATTGCGAGTAAAGGACTTGCCCAGGGTCCCTACGCGGTGGCTTGAGGTGGATTCAAACCCGCAACCCTCCGGCTGCAAGGCACCGAACATACCCCGACACCACCGTGCCCCACGAGTTGTATTGTGTCAAACACAGCTGTATATGTATGTAAGTATGTATTTTCGTTTATTCAATCAAAGATTGTTGTCAGAACGCAACAAGTGACAATAATTGTTCTAGATGTAGAAGTTATGAAACAGATTTTACCTAGTTATGTCAGCTGTCTGTTATAACTAATAAATGTTTTTAAACATCATACGAGACAAAAAGTTACTGTATTAAATACAGCTGCATTTTACTGTATTAAATACAGTTGTATTATATTCTAATGTATTATGATTGTATTGTTTTATGATTCATGTTGCACTGGCAGTAAGTAAGTAAATAGGTCAGTAACTTAACGAGTAACAAATTCTGCATTATACCAACAACGCTGCATACAGAACAGCCATAAAAGGAAAGTTCAATATTTCAATGAGAGTAAAAGGGAAAACAGGATGAAGCAGTATAGCAGATTAAACGTCAAAACTTCGTTACAAAGGTCATCAGAAAACTAACAGCAGAGACATAATCTATAATTATGTACATATGGGCAAAACTAAACATCCGTATATTCATCCAATCCTCATACCCTAATCCATCCGATCCTCATACCCTAATCCATCCGATCCTCATACCCTAATCCATCCGATCCTCATGCCCTAATCCATCCGATCCTCATGCCCTAATCCATCCGATCCTCATACCCTAATCCATCCGATCCTCATGCCCTAATCCATCCGATCCTCATGCCCTAATCCATCCGATCCTCATACCCTAATCCATCCGATCCTCCTACCCTAATCCATCCGATCCTCCTACCCTAATCCATCCTGTCCTGCTATCAATCCTGCGTACTCTTATCCATCCGATCCTCCACCTTCCAAGCTTTCTCATCCTCACTAAAAACCCGCCTCAGCAGCTCCTCTGCCTCCTCCACTCTCTGGTCTCTATGGCAACCGGTCTCAGATCTTACCTTGACATCTCTGGGACAACCCTTCTGACATGACACAGCGCTCGTGAATAAGCTGGTGCCCTGCGCCTAGCTTTTAAAGTAGCGCTTAGAAAGTTGGAGTTAATGTTTACGATATCAGCGTTTGCATAAAAGCGAGTTCTGATTCACGGAGGTTAACTGTGGATTTAGAGATAAGAAAGCACATGAGCATTCATTCATCAGATGAAGAAGGGCCGGTTCTTTGTCATCCAGTGGGGGATATTGGAAATGCCCCACACTGCAAAATCCGGCAAAACATCCAAGCACCAGTAACTCCTCCGCCGCGTCCTCCGTCGGCGGCAACGGCCTATGTTGTCATAAGCTGCCGTTAAACTGTGGACACACACAACTCCTCCGCACAAACGTCTGGTTCTACAGCATCCACATGGAAAGGTCTTCCATTAACAAATGTAATGTTCTGTAGATGAGAAGTGCAAAAGCAAGATGAGAAAATAAACGTTACAGCAAAAATAAGTGAGCTACGGAAGATCAAAGGCATTTCAAGACTACAGAAAATAAGAAATGATGGCATTATAGATGATTAGACAATCATTAGGTATCCAAACGACCCTGCCTGTGAAAGTCGTTCAACGAAGACTCCAATGGTTTGGACATGTAGACAGCATGCCAGTTGACCCAATCCCAAACAATGCACTATATGCAAGATTCGAAGGAAAAAGAAACAAAGGCAGACCAAGACTACGCTGGATAGATAATGTAAATGAGGACATACCATCACTTGAACTGACACTAAGGGGAGCAATGGACTTGACAAATGAGCGAGGACAATGCAGATAATTTATTCGTACCCATCGCCGCCAAATGGCTGGCATCAGGAACTGATGATGATGGATGTTCTGTTCACAGACAGCCCTACAACTCAGTTTCAACTTACCTTAAATAACACCTTTTTTATCTCTGTTAGCCAGCCATGTTGTAGCACAAACGACAGGATATCAACAGACGCCACAGAAATAGCCACACATACGCTCGTGCATTATACACATGTAGCCAGGCGAAGTGTGCAGTATTAGCCATTGTTTAACAAAACCTGGTGGCATCAAATGCCGTTGACTT
This sequence comes from Aporrectodea caliginosa, assembly GCA_020284085.1. Taxonomy (NCBI): domain Eukaryota; kingdom Metazoa; phylum Annelida; class Clitellata; order Crassiclitellata; family Lumbricidae; genus Aporrectodea; species Aporrectodea caliginosa. Next base: position 2,474,014 of record JACEVL010000008.1, read on the forward strand.
CGATAGAAAAGAATGGCTACAGTTCTGACTGCAGCTGTTTGGGCACAATTGAATTGAGTGAGTGAGTGAGTCCTCAGTTTAACGGCAGCTTATGACAACATAGGCCGTTGCCGCCGACAAAGATTAGTTTTTGGCATATTACAGCTCTTTTATTGAATTGAACGCAATCGATGACTATTATATAGCCTACGTTAAAAGCGTTTCAAAGGTGTCTAAAAAACGCAACGTTGCAATGGACGAAGACCGCCTCTCCATTAGTAATTATCGATTGGTAGTAATACCAGTGTTTAACCATATTCTTAATATGGCTGCTGGGGCCGTTGACGTCGCCCTCCTCCTCTCTCCAGGCTTGGGACTGGCACTACTAAAGGATGGACAGCGGCAGTTTCGCCTCTTGATTGGTGGTATATTCAGAGTTTAATGACATCTTATGGCAACAAAGACCGTTGACGTAGACAGAAATTACGATTTTTTTGAACAGTTCTCTCACCCTTCCTCTGGCATAGGTTGATTGGTTAGTTGCTATTTAAGAGACACTGTGTCATAACAAAGACTATCAGCGTCACCCTTCTCCTTTTAACGGTCTTGGGACTGGCACTACCAAATGTACGGTATAATGCACGATTTTTTTTATTTAACCAAAGTTTAACGTCGTCTTATGACATCAAAGGCCGTTGACGACCTAATGCACGATCAATTTCAGATATTTGACCTATAAGTGATAATGCAGGATCAATTTCACATTTTCACTTATATGTCAAATATCACACTTAAAAGAGGTGTGCAATTATCTTTTAACAGTTCTCACCGTTCCTATCATCCTATGGCATAATTGTATTGTATTGTATTGTATTGTATCTAAAGATTTATATAGCGCCTCTCTCAGAATAACTATTCAGAAGCGCTCTCAGCACGAAAACCCCGGAGGAAAAGAAACGCCTTTAAAGAACGAAAGACCAAAGAGGAAAAACTAGTCATTAGTATAGCCCTTAGTGAGGGGGGAAGGTCATTCCAAGTAGAGGTACCAACCACAAATACAAAAGGTATATTATGCACATAATGATGTACAAACATATCAATCTACAAAATAGCAAAATTACAGCCAATATTTTCAACAATGGTACTATCATATCTCGCACAAATGTATGCCTCTCCTACATGGTGGGACCTAGCGCATGGAAAGGATAAACCCGCCTCGAGAGTTTCATGAACAGACTCCGGAGTGCTGGCTATTTACACCCGGCTCACGTCCTCAGTCCTCACTGGCCTCTTCCCCTCCTGCAGCGAGAACATTGTATAACTTTCGGCAAAGGGTACATAACTTGACCCTCCCCGATGCAGACTCGATGAACTTTATCTCAAGAATGTTTATATATAGAAACACGTACTAACAAACGAACCATAAGTAGCCATACTGTCAATTGTAACTGTTCACCTACAGCATTTTTCCTGCTGTTTTTAAATAAACGAATATACATAAATTGCCTCTGTACGTATTCACGAGTATTATAGCTGCATCATAAACCCGAGTTACCTCACGATCAAACGTATTCATGAATATTAATAGCTTACGACAAAAAGTTTTAAAGGTGTCTAAAGTTAACATTGCATTTTCAAGTACTTAGCGACCTCTATTGGATGTCTATGTATGTCGTCAACTCTACCTTCAAGCTTAGCAATACTGCGACTATCGATTAGAAATAATTGGTAGTTTCTGTTCCAACAACGCCCTGTCAAAACGAAGATGACTAGCGGTCTAGCGCCCCCTCTTTTTAATCCAGTCTTCGGACTGGCACCACCCGAAAAAGCCAGTGGCGGAGTTTCTATTAATTAATGATTAAAATTAATGGCTGGCGCCAGGCACTGATGATGACGACGATGATGAATGATTCCAACAGTTTAACATTTTGTGGCATGAACAGGGAAACTTGTTTTGAACCAACCAACACCCATGTACAACCATCCATTAAATGCAATTGGCAAGCGTTTTAAAGGTGTCTAACGATAGCATTGCATTGCTCTGTGTTAGCGACATCTTTCGACGGCCTGGACGTTGACGCTAACAATAGTCGAATTTTCTTATTAAATATCGGTTGTATGTATCTGTACATTTATATGGCGCATTTACAGGCCTCTCAAAGTGTAATTGTAATTTATAGTGGACTTAATTTTGAAATCCACATTCCTATCTATATCCATATCAAGTCAATATCCCTATCCAATTCATATCCCTATGCATATCCATTTTGCATTCCAATTCATATCCAATCCAAATCTTTATTAATTTTTCAATCTTTAACCCTATTCATATCCAATCCATATTTACTATTCATATCCAATCCACAACCATAAGTCTCATCCCTATTTAGATCCACATCCAAATCCCCATTACTATCCAATCCAAATCCCCATTACTATCCAATCCAAATCCCCATTACTATCCAATCCAAATCCCTATTACTATCCAATCCAAATCCCCATTACTATCCAATCCAAATCCCCATTACTATCCAATCCAAATCCCCATTACTATCCAATCCAAATCCACATTACTATCCAATCCAAATCCCCATTACTATCCAATCCAAATCCCCATTACTATCCAATCCAAATCCCCATTACTATCCAATCTACAACCCTATTCATATCCATTCCATCCTCCTATTTGTATCCAATCCACATCCTTATTAATTTTAAAATCCTTAACCCTATTCATATCCAATCCATATACGTATCCATATACCCTGCCCAACTGTATTCGTTCAACCCTGATTCTAGTGAAACCGGTTTCCGATTATTAGGATCCATCGTCGTACATATAGATATCCAGAAGCCAAGAGTACCATACGGGACTCTGCGTTCCTTCAACGCAATTGTCTGTCAACAGTCGACTGGAACAGAAGGCTTTGGGAAAGTTCACCACCGGCAATTATGTGTCTAGCAGTGAACGACACAAAATGTGTGGCCGATGGCAAGGCAAAAAAGCTAACCAAAAGCCGATACGGAAACGGGGACCATTAGACATTCTACCCACGATTTCAATACACGATGGCCTTAGGTGCATTCTCATTGGTCGGTTCCCAACTAATGAATAAACATGAATAATGATGTCACTGATCTCGTGTTGTTTACAAATGGCGGGTAGCGGTGGTTTTACGAGTTGCCGGTTGACAGTGAAATAAACGTCAACTGCGAACAACGCTGGAAATTTATGAATAAGCTCTTTGCTAAGGACCAATGAGAAGGCGCCTATAAAGGCAAGCATTGCCCGTACTCTGGTAGTGCCAGTCCCAAGCCTGGAAAAATGAGGAGGGCAACATCTTTCGTTACCACACAGCATCGTCAAACAGCAACTAACTTAGGCCGGTCTTAAACTCCACTGCATACAGACTGTTTGTCTGGCTGCAGGATACAGCGGCCAGAACACACAAACCGACGACACATTAGTATCTCCTGTTGTCAGACCTTATTAAAGATCTGGTGCAACAGCTGAACAGATGGCAGTGACTTTACTACAGTCGTTGCTGTCGGCATAAAGCCTGATAACGTCAAGGCCACTTACACAGACTGCTCCCGTTCCACTCTCCCACTGAGGGGAGGAGGATTTATAGTAAGGGTGGCTGGCGAGATAGTCTAACGGTTACAGTCGCGGAGGGGGAGGTTCGAATCCCCGCCAAGACGAAACACATTTCAAGATCCTTGTTATACTATCGCCCTACAGGGAACTGGGCTATAAATTGAACGGTATGTAGATTGGTGGGAAAATCAGATGCCAAGGGAAAGGATTAGCCACCCCACCCATAAAAATAACTGGGGCTAAGAAAAAGAAGTCACGTAGAAGAAGAGCAGTCCCTTGAGCTAGCCCAAGAGGCAACCACGGGTATGAAAAACCTCGAAAAAATTGAAACTCCAAACTTCTACAGCGCCCACAAAAGCGAAGTCGCGGGAACAAGCTTATTCACAGAAACAAAATCGATAGGCAGCGGGTCAAATCCAGAACAGTGTTACCGACTTCCGTTTTCTTGGCCTCGGCATAGGAGGGCGGGTGGCCAGTCCTCTCCCTCGCCGTCTCATCTTCCCACCGACAGTATACGGTCAGTATATGATAGCTGAGTTGAAAAGGGGGCACAAGAAGTCTATCGCGCGCACACCTCCCTAGGCCTGCCGAATGAAAGAAAAATCGAGATGAAATTGCAGACCAGCTGAGTAGGTCAAGACAACTCAAATTTGTCATTTAGCAGAGCGGGTCCCAGAGTTGTAACTGTACATGAACCTATATAGGTCGGCAGAATGTCTAACCGAAATTCGCTCAACTGCAACCGTCGTGGCACGCAGCGGACAATGACCGACTTTGTCCCACATACAAAAGAAAAATATCACGGACGGACGGAAGAATGGGCGCCGAAACACAAAAGAAGAAACATACAACGCACCAACAATGACAGTGGTTGGTCACGCTGCTCCTTAAAGGACTGTTTGTCTGCCACCAAACGTTACAAGTTAGACCAATTGGGCTGAGATAGTCTAACCTAGAGGTGTCAAAAGTTTCTGACCCGTCGAAGATGTTTTTCTGGCCCGCGGAGCTTTGCCTAAAGACTGCGCAATTTTAAAAGTTACAATTTGTCATTTTTCACTGCATGTGAAGCGACCTAACTAAGTGTTTGACACAGTCTTGTCACAGTAAGATTAATTTGAGTTCTTTACGTACAATGCCTAGAAACTAGAATACATTCACCATAGGCTTAATGAGTTTTACGTGGAATATGCATGTGTGTATGTATGTATGTATGAATGTGTGTGTATGAATGAATGTGTGTATGTATGTATATATGTATGTATTTATTTCTGTATGTATGAATGAATGCGTGTATTATCATGTATGTATGTGTTAATGAATGCGTTTATGTATGAATGTATGCAAGCACGCACGGACAGGACGTATGTATGCACGTGCGTATGTAATATGTATGTACGCATGAACTTGTAATAGCGCCCTATTATTGCAACTCTATATTTAGCGCAACTTAGAGGTTGAGATATGAATTTTACCACGGCCCTCCAAGCATCTCTAATGTAGGGCGCTGCAGGCTATCCCCCCTTGGTGATGCAAAGCTCGCCAAGAACACAATGAGTTCACCAATTAGAGAACAACCGTGATGCTAAAACTGGCAGAGGCTCAAAAGGATAGACAACACTGTCGAAGGGCCACACAATATCCTGGTACGGGTTACAACCCTCCCTCTCCTCCTCGCATGCCCCCCCCCCCACCGCGGCCACTGTAGCCTGGCTCTAATTATGAGGCGCACGGCAGCTGTTTGCAATTGAGCGGCTATGTTGGGCAGGCGCAAGTCTGGCCCAGTAACGTCCGGTTTAGCTTCTGGGCCGAAAGGACAAAGGATTCAGCTGGGAAGCAGTCAGGCTTTCTGCTATGAGAGGGGTTTAAAAATTCATACGTCTATATCCGTACTCCATACAGCATTACACTTTACACCTTACAGTTCTTACATTACACTTTCACTCCTTACAGCTTTACCATTTAAATTTTGCATTACACTTTACACTCATTACAGCATTACCATTTACATCTTACATTAATACACTTTACACTCCTTGAAGCATTACACTCTACTCCTTACATCACACTTTACACACATATTACGCTTCTTACATTATATCTTATTGCTCCATACAGTTGTTACACCATTACACCTTACCACTGATGTTACACCATTACACCTTCCCACTGATGTCTAATCATGAAAGAACCCATCTTAAGAATCTCGAATAATTCAACCAGACATTTATGTCTTGGGCTTCTGAAAGGCACCTTTCCAGTACCTCACTATATAGAGAAGACCCGTAATGTCGTAAGACACCTTTAAAACGCTTACCAAATACGTTACAATAATTGCGTAACTCAAATTTACCGGTATGTATGTACCTCAACACTCAACTAGCACGTCTTAAGAAGCTCACCATGGAGCTGTTCATAATCTCAGCATTCACAGAGCAACTCTAGATATCAAACCACTTACAAATATACTTATCATATGATAAAATACAATACAACTGCATTTGATACTGCCCGCCTTACAAAGGTCAGAAGTTAACACACGACCCTACGAAAGAACATCGATGGCGCTGATCAACTGTGAGTTAAGGGCTTGCTCAAGGTCCACAGTGACCGCCTTATACAATACAATACAGTACAACTGCATTTGATACTGTTCTCCTTCCAAAGTTCAGAAGTTAACATTGCATTTCACTGCATTGTTATTATATATCTGACGGCCAATGATCAATCAATGGCACTGAGCAATTGTGAGTGAAGGACTTGCTCAAGGGCCCTACACAGTAACCATCTCTGAGAAGGGGGTCAGCGTTACAAAGCGAGCGCTCTGCTCAATCGTCCAACATATCGGCCAGCTTGTACCAAACATCGTTTTGTTAGTTATTTCAAATCAAATGACTTTATTGCAACCCAAAGACAATTCAACAAAACAATACCAAAGGTAACATAAGGAACAAGATCAAGACCAGGGTATCCAAGGGAAACCCATAAGGGATGTGAATCCTACTCAACTAAGACACATTTAGTTATCTAAATACATGCTTGAGCTCCATTTAGTTACTTCACAAAGCACAGCAACAGTTCGTCATTCAGCAAACAATGCCCAGATAATAAGAGTCACCAATGGCAGACTCATACAAACAAACCATGCAGATAATAAGATTTGCCAATGGCATTCTCATATACACAAAGAGCACAGAGCCCAACTCATGCATTGCATTGTAAGTACCACGACAATTATACATAACACATACCTAAAACATGAACTGCTCTTGGTGAACAACTGTGTTAGGTTACTAACATAGGTTTTGGAACTCTCTCCCTGTGTCTGTCCTCCCTGCTCAGTCGCTTATGTCATTTCGTTCTCAACATAAAACCTCTTTCAACTCGCATTTCCACCATTAGCTGCCTCTCTGTCTTACGGACTGATCTTCTGGATATTGACCTCGTTACAGATTGGTTTTGGTGTGCCATCGGTTGATGCCTTGTGCATTAGACACCAGCGCTAAAGAAGTTACTAGTTACAATTAGGATTACCACCTGAGAACAGCAGTGACTCAGTTTAACTCGGTGATTAAGCACTTCAGAGAGGACCGTTGCATTTGATAACTAAACACACTTTATGAAATATATCGAATCGAAAAGAACCATTTTAAAGGTGCCTAAAAGCACATTACATTCTGCAGCATTTAGTATCTAGATATCGGACTGATCTTTGAATATCGAACTGATTATGGCTCGGTTTTCGTGCGCCATCGGTTGATGCCTTGTGGATTAGACACCGGCGCAATAGAAGTTACTAATTACAATTGCAATGCCCAATCCAAGCATCGCAATGTATGACAATGTATGTATATCTTATCAGGACACTTAGCATAAATGCATTTTTAACACCTCACAAATACACTGTACCTATGACTATCTAATCGCCGATCTAAGCACACACACCCTTAATTAATTACTAATTAATTAATTAAGACAGTTAACAAATGCATGCTACACAGAGTCAAAGGCAACAGTACGTAAGTGCAGTGGTAGACAGTTGCAAGAGGACACTCCAACACACAAGGACTTTGTAACACAAAGGCGATGAAAGAAACAAAGTTTTCTTACCGACAACCATTAGCGTGAACTCAAAACCGCGTTTCACGGACTTCCGATAGACCTGGTTGGGCAGACTGGCGAAACCGACATAGCCGTCGGCATCCTTCGACGTCTGGATGACTTTTCCAGATGGAGGTGGAGCAGACTGGAGTGCCAATGATCGGTCGTTTTCCTTGTCTAAGTCCCTCTCGCGCAGGTACGACGACTCGGTCTTTATTTCGCTCTTTATGAATGGGTCCTTCGCCGGTCTCCGTCCAATACCGGCCTAAACAATACCAGGCAAAGATTGCTCAACATTTCAGTTTATAGTTTAAAGCATTTGCAAATGGTTAGGTATTGAAAAAACTCTGCTAGACAAAGTCGTTCAGTGAAGACACCAATGGTATGGTCATGTAGGGAGAGAATGGCAGTTGACCGAATCCCACACAATGCACAACATGTAAGATTTGAAGGAAAAAGAAACAAAGGCAGGCCAAGACTATGTTGAATAGATAATACAAATGAGGCCGTAACATCACTTGGACTGACACTAAGAGGAGCAATGGACTTGACAAATGACTGAGGACAATGGACATCATTTATTCGCACCCATCGTAGCCGCCAAATGGCTGGCATCATAAACTGATGACGATGATGATGACGATGATGACGTATACCTATGGATGCACAATAGCCAGCCAATAGGTTTTGGGTTCAAAACCCAGCCAGGGCAGAACGATGCCTCGAGAAGTTCTGCTCCACTTGTGAAAAATGAGTACGCTGACCACACACTGCTGATCAGACAGCAAAGGAGAGCACTTGCCATCCGCTCACATAATGCCGAGGCCAAGAAAAATAAAGCCATAAACACTGCATACCAATGGCTGCCTCTCAGGACTGCTCTTTTTTATCTTCTTCTTCTAACTAGCGATTGCATAATTTGTCTAGATAATGAAATTGCACCTTTCCAGAAATTCTCATACTAGACAATCTCCACCATAATCATATAGTGCCGTAAACTATGTGCAGTCTCCAACTAGGATTCACTGATTATGCCAGTACCATTAAGAAAATTAATTAATTAAATAAATAAATTAATTAAATAAATTAATAAATTTAATAAATTCATAAGTTAACTAAATTAGTTAAGACTGGCAAACGAACTCACCATTTGTGATGACGCTGTATTTTTTCAATCAACATACAAGAAACGAAACACAAAAAAACAATCGATTATATATCGAATGAATTAAACAAATAGTGATAGCAAAAATTATGATGATGATGACAATTATGATGCTTTTAAGTCTATGTCTCATTGTAATATACTATTATATATACTCACCTCACCCGGCTATTGCCTCGCCCTAAGACTACCTCATGCAAAGGTTACCTCGTCCCATAGATGAAGGTCATGGCCCTTGACTGACAGGTCCCACACAGTGCACTTTGTGAGAAGGAGCGATATAATTGATTTGCTATTCACTTTTTTATAACTTATAATAAGCCAGTTTTTTAAACGCAATGTAGAATTACAAAGTATAATTAGTCTGAGATTTACATATAAAATACCAGTTACATTTACAACACCAGTTACATAATTTACAATTGCAGTTCCATTTACAATTGCAGTTCCATTTACAATTCCAGTTACATTTACAATTCCAGTTCCATTTACAATTCCAGTTCCATTTACAATTCCAGTTACAGTTATAGTATGTTTGACATCCAGACCCAAACAACCCAACTGCTCTGCCATTTACGCTTCCACTTTCAACATGAAAATTTAACTGACTGTTCGCTTAACCCAAACACGGCTGTTCCCACAAGGCGCCGAATAAATCATTGGTAGAATAGATTCTGTTGCTGTAGTCCTGAGCGATGGCATTCAAACCACGACACAGGGCCACTGAATCTATCATCAATCGCATAATGCAATCCTAGATCAACAGACTCTCTCGACAGATCATGATCAATAATAGATACGGACGATCAACCGATCGAGTGGCCAGAACCAAATCTCAGAAGACTTTGACCTGGTTTGAAATTTCCTCAGAGACTGAGAACGGCAAAATGAAGAACAATGGACCATGATGATGATAATGAGGACGAGGATGATGACGAGGATGATGAGGACAAGGACGAAGACAAGGATGATGAGGACGAGGATGAGCATGAGGATGATGAGGACGAGGATGATCATGAGGACGAGGATAAGGACGAAGATGATGATGATGCTGTTGATGATGACGCTTATCATGATGATGGTGGTGGTGGTGGTGGTGGTGATGATTGTGATGAGAATTGTAGTGGCGGGGTGGGATGGGCTGATCACAGAAATGAAAATGAAAATCATGGTCTGATTAGGTCGTAATGGGAGCAGCGCTTTAGAAGTCTATAAATACATTGCAGTACAAATGCAGTGGTGATGATTATGATGATGATGATGACGGTGAGCAGATCATTTGATTATGAGATCGTGGCAATGGAGGTGGGGTGGTGATGATGATTATGAGCAGATGTGGATGATACGGAGGATGGGGTGATGAGGTGGCGATGACAGCAATGTGACGACGACGAAGAATACGACGAAGAATACGTTGATCATGATGGTGATGATGATGGCGGTGATGATGGCGATGATGATGACGGTGATGATGATGGTTGTGATGATGGCACCTGGTGATGATGGCGGTGATGATGATGGTGATGATGATGGCGGTGATGATGATGATGATGATGATTGTGATGATGGTGGTGATGATGGCGGTGGTGATGGTGGTGGTGATGGCGATTGATGATAATGATGATGATGGTAACAATTACAAAGAGGATGCTTTTCAGTACACTTTCACAGAAGCCATATCATATGTTAGATCCAATTATAAAACACCAGATAACATGTGAAATAATTTTCACAACAGAACAAAATAGAAACGTTCAATTAAAAAAAACTATGTTAAAACAAAAGAAAAACTTTCACAATTCAACCAACATCGTCTCATACCTGGTTTCGGTAACATTGCAATCTACCACTTCTGGGAAATTTATCCTAAACCTTAGACAACACAAGCTATATGGACCATAAGTGTTCCACCCATTAAAACTCTCCCAACGCTCTCAAAACTACTCCAGCTAGCGATATAGAGAAACACCTTAAACGTCAACTGCAAAGACCCTACTGCTTTCAGTCCAAATACTGTAGCAAAACGGGGAAGAGGGAAAGTAGAATGGGAAAGAGTTGCCCAATTACTATCCCGGATGGACGTTGTCATGTCAGAGGTTATGCTCAACAAAAAAGGAAAACAGCATCAAGTGGGGTAAGTTGCTTGCTCTTTATCAGGGTCACTTATCAGGTCTGTCCTTCAGATAAGCACTTTTTATCAAGCAAAGGCAAAGCAGTCGGTTGAACTGACTTTTTCATTTTCGGGCAAAGCTGAATAATGCATACTACAGCATACTATGCTTACATCACAAACTCAAACATAACACTAATTGCATAACAGTACTTATGTATTCATCAGTCATCGTACAATGAACTTTAATGCATTGAACAGCATTCGATTAAAATAAACTCCATTAACATTAGCGCATTGGATAACACACTGGCATGGAGAGCGAGATGTACCGAGTTCGAGTCCCGTAGGGTGGACATGCTTTGTAGGCTGCTATTAGCGCCGTGTATTGCAGTCTGTCTGTTCTGTTAGTAGTTAAGATTTATGTCTTCTGTCATTTGTGTTCTTGTGAAGTGTTAAAACTGCATAACTGTACTCTGTAACCGGTTGCAGTTTGTCAACCGGATTGTCTGAATAAACGAAAATATTATATATTATATAGGCCTACATTACGTTGCGTGTAGGGCTTACATTACTTGCTTGACACGGATCTTCACCCCACCTCCTTAGGCACAAAGCCCTGTCTGTCTCCCCTGAGCAGGAGGCACGATGAGTCACATCCGTCGAGACTCTTTCCCGCAGCTCAGCCTAAAGATGGAATCCAATAATGTTTCTCTCCAACAGAGGGAGGAGGATGCTGACAATAACTGGCGGCAGTATTACCCCAGGCTGCCCCGCGTACAAGACACCCTTCACGCCCGCGGCGATCAAACTATTCGAAGGAAAACGATCGACCAATGATACTGAATCCATCAACGGAAATTCATAATTTAAAATACGGGATAAAACTGATAAAATCGATAAAATTGATGAAATTACTCACCCATAACGAAAGAAATAAATGTTAAAACTTGAACACCGCTAAATAGATTACTAATCCACACAGCGGCGCATGCGCTCTCGCTGGTCAGCTAATGATCGCAGCTCGGAATCTAGAGCCATGTCGAGGTAAATAAGTAAGTAGGTGCGTTGAAAGCGAGCTGCTGAAGCGCGCAGTGGGTCAGTATTCAGTATTCGCTTGTTGGCTTATGCAGTAGTGGCATAGATGCATTGTTGCTTACAAATAAAATAAAATAAGTAAAATTAATAGTTAGAGATAGCAGTTTTATTTTGCGTATGGGCTATAAAGCGTTCCAGGTTAATTTGCAGTGGTTCTAACACAGACTAAACGTCTTCTGAATCACTGAAGACCTCTGTAATGTTATGTTATGTTACTTATGTATATAAAAATTATATTCGATGGACACAGAAGTGAATGCCCTGCAGCGTGTTAGGCTTTTCTCCGTCGGTCGCATTTTCACTTGGGCGAATAAATAATCAGACCGAATCGATAAATTGAGGATGTGTTTACGTGTATAACCAGTTCTTGAGAAAATTCTTCACAGTGACATAATCAGAGCGATGATGGGCGAAAAGAACCAATGTTTCCCTTCTAATTATACCGTATTAAAATGAAAGTTAGAAAATTGACTGAATTTGCAGTTTCATACGACAACCACAACTGACAACCACAGTGGTTAGTATAGGCCCTATGTTTACCTTTAATGGTAGGCGTACCTGGGATGACAGCTGACGTCAAGTAGGCTAAGTTTTTTCAAAACATTGTAGCCTAGTATTTTGAATAAAGCAGCCTACAACCCTAGATCCATTGCCGCCAGCCCAACGTACACAACAGTTACTGCTGTAGGCCCTAGTTATTTTGCCACAACATAAATATTTTCGTTTCATATAATAAAATTATTGCTTATCTGCATCGAGGCTATTTCTGTTTTAAAGGCAAAGGTCTTAGATTCTAGAGTTATAAGATCTTCGTTTCGTTAAATGTTTGACTGGATTTTCAAAACTGACCCTACAACTTGACTCTTGCAGATATAATTAGATATGGTAATATCGCGCTAGTGTATAATTGGTGTATTACATTACATAATTGATTTGCAAGGCAGCAAATGTCAAGTGCGGTCTACTTCAATCGCGTAGCCAGAAAAGAATGGGGGGGGGGGGATTTCATTGGACATGGTCGCAAAAGTTAAGTCTTTTTTGTATTTCGCATAAAAAAAAGTATAAAAAATTTCGGCAATTTAGTTTTGGGGGGTTGGGGGTTGAACTCGTAAACCCCCTAAAATTTAAATACTCCATGGTCTACTTGTTGGAGCTGATGCAATTTTTGGAGATTGTAGCGTCTTAAAAATTACAGCGCTATATAAATAGTTCGTATGAGAAAGCGAAAATAAGGGATAGGAAACTTAGGATATTTTATAAACATGTGCATTGAAAATGTTTGGGAAAATTGGTTTCTTTACTGACAAAAGACAGTGGCATTTTTGATAACCATCTGAGAACGTTATAAATGCGAATAAATCAACGATAAGATCGCAGATTATAGATTAGAAGTCGTCAGATCGTCATTCTGAACGTTTGCCCTCTACGGCGAAGCGGTAAAGTTGTTAGCACTGTTACGAAATAATGCTTTTTAATGATGCTTCTTAATTTCAAGGATATTTTATAAACTTATGGTTTAGTTGTGCTAACGTTGAGTTTCTTAAAAATCACGATAATGCTGTTAAGTACTGTTACATGTATTTATAATATGACTGTATTTGATATTGCACTCCTTCCAAAGTCCAGAAGTGCACACACGAGAGGACGTCGATGACGCTGAGCCACTGTGTGTGAAAGACATGCCCAAGTTCCTGAAAACACAGTGACCGCCTGAGTGGTGTTTTTGAACCCGTACACTCCACATTACAATCAATCAATCAATCAATATACTTTTTATTGTTCACCGTAACATTTCAAAGGTAGACAGTCTTGTACAATCAGTGACAATGGGTAAACCCAAAAGAACCAAAGGTTCCGCTAACAGGGTCACCTAATACAAGTAGTCATTAGACATTGGTCATTACAGGCCAAACGCCCGAACCAATTGGCTACTGAGCCCCACTAATTGAACAGTGAACGAAGATTTCGCTTCTCAGCCAAGATTTCTAATCTCTAATCTCATTTAATACACAGTGGAGTACATATCTTTTACCATCTACTCATGCTATTGAGGTGTATTCATAAATGTGCATGATGTAAAAGCCGATTATGTGGTTGTGAGTTATCTTGCAAAAGTGCTGTGCTGATTATTACCAAGTATGATCAGACTAATTTTAATAATAAGTTTGAGCAGGAATGTAAGAACTTGCTTGTTTTTTTACACAGGAATCAAGTATTAAAGAGACACAATGTCAAAAGGTGACACGACGTCAAAAGGTGAGGGCCTACAGGTTGACGATGTTATACAACTTCTAAGCCTCTTAGCAGATGATTCGAACCTTCGTGTAACCGTGAAGGAGTCCCTGAAGGGCGGTCTACTTGCCGGAGCGGGTGCACTTCTAGGAGGTTTAATCGGAGGAAAAACTGGTCTTCTTCTGGGTAGGCATTTTGTTGTGTGTTTACATCTTGTTAACTGGGATATTTTATAATTGTATTCTGACATTTATAAAGCGCCACTTCAAGAAAACAACTCATCAGTGGCGCTCCCGACCTGAACCAGTGATATTACTGTCGAATAATACAGACTTCAGGCACTTGTGAAACTGTGGAAGGGACAAACTGAGGAGCTCGAGCCGCAGCTTTCGAGAAAAGCGATTCCAGTTGGTGGTTCCAACATAGGCAAAGCTTCTGGACTGATCTGTAGTAGCTTGCATATGAGGGACAGTCAGGAGTCCATGGTCCATGGGCAACCGACTGAATGGTACCATGACCCAGGACCGAAGAGACTGAAATGCAGAAGTCCCTAAGGTATGATGGAGCATTAAAAACAGACTGAAGTTTGAAATATTATCTAGTGAAAGTCCACTCTGATGCAGGTAAGGGCGTGAACTAAAGTAGTGGCAGCATGAAAGGAGAGGCAGCGGCGGATAGTACGGAGGTAAGGGAGCAGACGAAGGTGGTAAGAGTATGAACGTCAGACTGCTTACATGATCAGTTAAAGATAATTATAATAATATTAAGAGAATTTGAAGTGCTGTAGCACAGCCAAGGCTGAAGGAAAGGGTGCTGTACATGAGTTAAAAAATCAACGACAGTCATTATACTTTAAAAAGATCAGTCTTGAGCTGTGATTTGAATGTCTCCAGAGATGGCACATTCTTCACTTGGTCTTACTGACCATGTTTTCCATGCCATGGGTCCAGCGACAGAGAAGGAACAGTCACCAAACCTCGTTGAAGACTGTGGGACTTGTAGTTGATTTTTAGATGTGTGTTTTATGTGTGTGTCTGTGTTATGTTTGTGTATGGATGTCTCTCTTCATATCAAATCAAATCAAATCAGTTTATTTCCTGATCCAGCAAAGTACAATTATAGCACACAAAAACACAGTAAATTACATCAGTTGTGGATACCAAGGAGGAGACATTCCCAGAAGGGATGAAGAATCCCGCTAATAGGGCCACCTAATAATTGAGAATAACAAAAATAAATGCATGACAGCCGGTTCTTGTTGTTACACGAAGACTTTGATGACCAGAAAATGGCAAAATAATTAAACAAAATTACAAAAATAACTTAACTAACACTTAACTAACACACCCAATAAAAAAGAAAATAAGAATTCAAGTAATTTGCTGAATGAGGTAAAGGCGTAGTCTTTTCTTAAAAATACGCAGACCAGGTAGTTGACGAATAGATAACGGAATACTATTCCAAACGTTGGCCCCTGCAAATCTGATAGAAAATAACCGAGTGTTTGTATGAGCAAAAGGTTGTCGATATAATTTAGAATTTCTTGTAGAGTAAGAATGAATTTCAGAGGCACGGAGGAAGAGTTGTCTATAAATTACTGGTAACAGATTGTGCTCGTAACGATACATAAATTCACCAATCTGTGCCTTCCTAATTTGTTCAATTTTTAAGAACTTAAATTCTAAAAATAGTTGACTAGTATGAGAACCGTAAGGAACACCAGCCACGCAACGGATAGCTCGTTTTTGCAGAATGATCAGCCTTTGTAGATTGGATTTATAAGTAGAAGCCCATATTATATTGCAATAAGCGAAGTAGGGATAGATGAGAGTGTAATAGAGGGTTAACCGAACATGGGGTGGCAGTAGGTATGAAGCTCGTTTTAGAATTCCTACATTCTTAGCTATTTTAGAGGAAATAGCTTCTATGTGATCTTTCCAAGATAGATGTTGGTCTAATATTACTCCTAAAAATTTGGATGAGGTTACTTGATTAATGAGATAACCATCAATACAGAGAGTATTAGAAGTGGTAGGCAATAGTTTCCTATGGGACCTGAAAAGAATATAATTGGTCTTATCTAGGTTCAGTGATAATTTATTGGCACGAAACCAATTAGCAATGTGAATTAGTTGAGCATTCACAATTGGTATAAGTTTGCGAGTGAGCTGTGTGAATAAAAGATGTTAGTGTCGTCGGCAAAGAGCACGAAGTACATAAGTGGTGATGCATTTGGAAGGTCATTAATGAAGATGAGGAATAATATAGGTCCAAGGTTCGATCCCATATGTATGGATGTGTGTATATCTGTAGTCTTAATACAGAGCTTGTATTGTTTTTGGGTTACAATGGGCCTTACAGTTCAATTTCTGTATTGAGGCATGATAAACTGTCACGCGTTTTGACAAACCAAACAGGAAATGAACCGTCATGGGCTCTTGTGCGTTCCTTACTGCCGCCCCAATAGGTGCTTGAACGTGTACTCTTCGCATTACAGGCCGAGCGCTCTACCATGACCCACCAGACCAGAAATCTACACCATATCTTATTCTCTTTCAGGTGGAATTGCCGGTGCCTTTGGTGCCATGGCTGTTACGGAAGACTTCCAAAGCGTTGGTTCCATTCTTCTCAGCATGGATCGCACCAGCAAAGAGAAGCTGTTCGCAAAGGCACAGGAGTGCTTCAACAAGGCTTCGATCGACGATATTGGGAAATTGAACGAGGCGATCAAAGATCCAGACATGAAAGCAAAGCTTCTTAAGGTGGTCGTCGATCATGTCGAAAGCCAGCTCGAGATGAACATTGTAGACTGAACCGTTTTGCAGATGTATTATTTCGAAGATGTTCTCAGCCGAGTTATCCGGTTATTGTCATTACGTTAGCAATTCTAAATGACAATTACTATTGTCTAATGTGATGGAACTTTAATTTAGTGCCTGTAAATGTGATGGAACTTTAATTTAATGCCTTTTAAAAAGTGATAAGTTATTCAAGTGTTTTTAAGAAATATTCCATTTAATGGAACATTTTAATTAACATTGTTGTTCTGTAATTCTTGTGCAATGTGATATGGTATTGTTAAGTCGTTTGGAACGGATTACGTAAGCTTGCTCAAGGTTCTTACATAACTGATTTTAGGGTGGCCTGGACCCTTGAGATGCTGTCTTGACTGTCTTCACTCTTTTGGTCATGGTAGCCAATTGGTTAGAGAGCTCACCTTTTAATGCGGAGAGTACAGGTTCGAGCCTCCTCCCCGAGAAAGTTACTGTTTAGGGACCATGAGCAAATCCTTCACTCACATTTGCTCAGCGCCATCTATTGATGCTTGGTCATTAGATAGTGCCTGTAAATGTGATGGAACTTTAATTTACTTTAATTTATCAAACACCAAATAATCGATGTTAGAGTCATTCAAAGAAAAAGGCATTCACAGGCGGACCTAAAGTCCTGCTAAGATGGTCACCTAATTTCTTACCACATATACTAAAGCAGCAGAGATCTGAAACACGTGGTTTGCATGCAGCCCAACACATAAATTCTTTTAGCCCCAACACTCTTCAGAAGTACATGTACTCAAATATTTTACAGCGCAAAATTTTTACTTGCTTGATTGTCATATTTCTAACAATAAAACTCTCATTTGATTATTCCATATCGACAGAAATTTCATACCAAGAATATTTTATAAAAATAATACGGTAGCATATCGCCTACATACTCTAATTTAGGCTTTTCAATAAACGGTAAACTCAGCAACTATACACATATATTAGACCTGTCTGCCTATCCATTATGTAACTCACTGCGGTTTGTCAGTCTGTGCTATTAAACGAATATATATATATTTATATTGTAATTGTAATTAGTAGCTTCTATTGCGCCGGTGTCTAATACACAAGGCATCAACCGATGGCACATCAAAACCAAACCGTTATTAGGCCTATAATCCAGAGATCAGTCCGTAAGACAGAGACAGCCTATAGTTTATAAGCAATTATATGAATTATATCGACCCCAGCCATCGATGACCCCAGCGTACGACTTATATGAACGCCCGAATTCGCCAAAAGTTCATATAGCGTCAGTTTTCACTGTTTTAAAGGTGTTTACAGAGGTGCGTTGCCTTACTAGTGTTACCGACTTCTTGTCGCTCTTAACCGGCATTTTAATAATTATATTTGACTAATAATAAGCCGAGAACTGTGAAAAAATCCTATCGACGTAACGGCCTTTGATGCCATAACACGTAGTAAAACTAGTGCTAGAATCCAATCGCCTACTTGCAAGTCGATACTAAACGCTGCAGAATGTAATGCGCTTTAAGACACCTTTAAAAGGATTTCATCGACTCTATAATATATTCGTAAAGAGCGTTTAATTATCTTGTAATAAAGTCCGGAGAACGCATAGAAGCGTCTAATCGGCGAGTTGAACTGAGCCACTGCAGCTGTGCTCAGGCGGTAATTCTAATTGTAATTAGTAACTTCTATTGCGCCGGTGTCTAATCCACAAGGCATCAACTGATGGCGCGCAAAAACCGTATAAATCAAGTCGACATTCAGAAGGTCTGTCAGTATTATTTATGTGTAATTTCCGTGGAGAAAATGAACATTTTTCATGAATAGTCAGTAATGTTTGCATAAGCCGTATGGAGGTCTGGTGAAAAGTTTCAGGAATTTAGGTACACCCGTTTTTACAGAAATACAAAGTATCGGTAATAACAAGGTAGCAGAAGAGTGAAGGCATATAGGGAAATGGGTCAAGTTGAAAACAAGAAATACACAACTGTTAGTAAAAAATACAGCTATTTATCAAGGCACTTGCATACAACTATGTGAAAAATTGTGCACATCGGGAATCTGTTTACTATAATCTTTCTTCATTCTGATAATTTATATAAAACACACACACACATGCAGGCACATAAGCAGACACACACACACACACACACACACACACACACACACACACACACACACACACACACACACACACACACACACACACACACACACACACACACACACACACACACACACACACACACACAAACACACACAGAGAGACATACATGCACACACACACACACAAGCAGGCATGCACACACACACCACATACTCCAGTGCTGCCATGGCAAGCAAGAATAAAGAATACCCAGTATCCTTGTTTCTCCTATAAATGCATTGAGCAGTCATGTTTAACAAGTAGTTCAATTTCAATGCAATTAAATCACAGTGAAACATGAAATGCACATCGGTCAGCAAACATTTATGGAGACAATTCTGCGCAGAGATTTAAGTAATCTCCTGTCATTGCTGCGTCCATGAATTGCTGAGAAATGATAGATCCCAGAATGCATCAGGGCAGACGTCAGCGCCATCTGTCTTTAATTTCTTCCATCAATCACGCCACGTCACTTCAACTTCGTCAGTTCGATACCTAATCGAAAGTAAATCCATTAATTAGTGATTGAAAGCAAATCTGTCAGTGATTGAAAGCAAATCCATTAGTGATTGAAAGCAAATTGTTTACAATTGACATCACCATAGTTGCAGATTTCTCTGTCTGGTGGTTATGGGTACGAATAAATGATCTCCATTCTTTTCTGTCATTCGTCAAGTCCCTTCAATATTATAGTTAATATTGATTAAATTTGGAATGTGTTTACAGTCACACCGAAATGTGAATGTGAGGCACGGATAGTCAGCCACCAGGAAAAGATGCAGCTAGATATCCAAGTGCTTGAAAGCCAAGGAGAAATAGTGAGTTTTGAGCCACTTTTTGAAGAAAGGAAGCGAATTTTAGCTATGAAGAGAGAGTGGCAGTCAATTCCATTCCTTTGGAGCAGAGGCGTGGAATCCACGAGAGCCCATAAGTGTTCTGCGTCATATCTCAGAGCTAAAGACCTGTTCAGAGCTAAAGACCTGTACTTGAAGATCGGAGGCTATGAGGAGGGATGTAAGGAGTTAGTAGTGATTGAAAGTAGGGAGGTGTGCATTAGTCCAAGTCTTGTAACAAAGCCCCACTATATTGTAGTTGTTTTGTTACTAGCTCTTTTAACGATTTCAGGTGTATGCTCTGTAATAGATATCGGCTCTATATAAATCTGAGAAGCAGTTACCGTTGTGTGCAGAACGTGTCGTCCCATTCCGTCAACTGTCCACTGCGGAACATTTCGTATCCGGCCTGTGCTATCATGGCGCCGTTGTCGATGCAGAATCGTTCATCTGTGGCGAAGAGTTTGGCACCACGTGCATCAGACATCTTGGCCATCATCTCCTGAAGACGTTCATTACCTATGAAAAGAAAGATCATTCACCTGTCATTCTCAGGTCTACTTGCACCTTAGTCATAATGTATGCAACGTTTGTGTGCATCTAGGCTTTTAAAGAGTGCAATTGAAGAATCTCTCGAGAAAAACGTGCAAATAGTTGTCTAAGACAGCGCTTCCCAAACTTTTCAGTGTCACAGACCGGCAGGAATTAACTTTACAGTGTCACGGACCAGGAGGAGTTTTCGCACTACGGGAGGAGCAATGTCAAACTTATTAATTATTTTTCCTATTTTCGATCAGCTAACTTCCTCAAATATGTATTAAACTTTATTTAAATGCATGTTTAGCCAATTCTATGACTCTATTGCCCTTTAACCCTAGGGCTACCAAGCTTTTTTTGTAACACGGACTACCAAGGGGGGGTGGTTACCACCCCCCCTGGATTTCGTGTTTGGTTTTACATATCATAACTTGTAATATAGCATTGGATTCAGCATTCATTTCTGCACAGAATGGTGTATTTAGTTGTACATTATGTGAATGCACCTCGAAATTACATCACTTTTAACAACGGGACCCATTAATTAGCAATATTGTATATTATTGCGTACATTTTGTACTTTTTGATAAACAAATATAAGATTATGTGTGTTTTGAAACTAATCTATGTACAAAAGATACACAAAATCATCCCTACACATGTTTATATAGTATAAATGTACATCCATACATATATATCCATACATATATATCGGTTTACGTTATAACGCTGTATTCAGCCATTTTCACACAGATTACGCGTATTATTATTTATTTTGATCACTTCCGGTATTCAAAAGACAAAGATGTAGATATGCAAATGAAGCCCTTCATTCCCTCTAAAGAATGGTATCTTTGTTTCTCTTCCAGGAAGACAAATGAATACGCTACAGACAAAAACTAAGGGGGAGTCCTTCCATTCAGCCATTTTTACGCATGTTACGCGTATTATAATTTATTTTGAGCACTTCCGGTTGTCTCAGGTCAACTCAGTGACCATAGAAATGTAGCCCCACATTCCCTCTATAGAATGGTATAATTGTGTCTCTTAATATTAAATGACGGATAAGATATAGTCGAAAATCTAGGGGGTGGTATCCACATCCCCCTGGTACCTCGGGTATATTGGGTATAACTTTTGAACGGGTGTGAGATATCATCTCACATTTTACCTCAAAACGTGTGCAAATGAACCCCTACAGCTACCTAAAAGGTCAAATTTTTATTCCATACGGAAAAAGTTTGAGATGCTGTGAGGACAGCAACCACCCCCCCCTTGGTAGCCCGAGGGTTAAATGCAAGCCTAATAAGTGTTTGTTGTTATGACTTTTAAAAATATAATAGCCATTTCTTGATTACGAGACAATTTGACCAGTTTCTTGACTCACTTTGCAGACCGGCAACCGAGGGCTCAGACCGGCACCGGTCCGCAGACCACCACTTTGGAAAGCACTTTTGTAAAGTTCTAAGAGAACTAGCCAGTATGTATCTGGGCTTTTGGAGATTTCAAATTTGGTTTAACTATAGAAAACGACAGACATAACTTTTACGAGTGATTACCTCATTATCCGCGCCTCAGATTCACATTTCGGTGTGACAGTGCATGCGTTACAAATTTAATTAATAATAATAATTAACTCACATTACATTCAAGTCGATCTACATAAAGAAAAAACATAATCGTTAAGCATGAGTCACTTACAGCCAACGCCCCCGACTATCAGAACTTCTTCTGAACTACAGTGAGCCATCGCACGCTCTACAAAAGAAACGAGTAACAGCTGAGCATCAATAACTTCGTCTTAATCAAACAGTATATCCATTTGGTTAAGTAAAAAATCCATATTATTAATACAGTATAAAATATTACTGAGCCCGTTTTTTTTGCATGGTAGCAGGCCTGTAGTAGTTAAGTATTGTTGTTTTATATTGTATATTGACTCAACAGTGTTGAGCAACTGTTTCAGTTTCGCTTTCCTTTCCTTGTTTTTTTCCTGTTTTGGGTTCTTTTAGTTTCATTTCTGTTTTTTGCTTAACTTTCACTTGGTCACTGCAAGTATGTTTTCAATTATATTCTTTCTTTAAAGGCCACCATTAATTTTCTAATGTAATCTGTAATTGGTGTCCCTACTTAGCGGGATTCTTTATCCCTTTAGGGCCTCCTTTTTTGTAGCCATGTTGAAATTTAAATGTAAACCTGATGAGTTTTGTTTAGTTGGTTGCAAAACAAACATTTTGATTGATTGATTGATTGATAGTTTAAATTATGTGAATAAAGAAATCTAACCACAACTAAAATACTGAGCATATCATGGTGATACAACTGAAATATTGTGCATATAAAACGTATTTATGTGTGCTTACATGTATGTATTTTGTGTATGTATACATGTGTGCATGACTGTATGTATGCAAGTAAGTAAGAAGAGACTTTAAAAGCACCTTTCAGGAACTACTCTGAGGTAAATGGGATAAAAAAGAAAAGTTTCAAAATTTCATAAAGAACAGACTTTGTTGATCTACATTTCTAAGCACCCAATGGGGCAGCAAATTTTTAGCGATACTAGAACAATTCTGTCATTATCAGTCATCCACGATTTCTGACCTGTAACCTGACCTTTTACACCTGTAATCTTACTTGTAAACTGTAATCCGACCCATAACTTGTAATCTGACTCATATGTAACCTGACCCATAATTTGACCTGTAATTTCAATCAGCATGGCGAAAACCGTTTCCTGAAGAGAGAAACACAGATCCTCTTTCGTGTACTCTCCACTTTCCAACAGTCCGAGAGCGCGCTCCTACAAGAACACTTTTTCTGAGATTCATGACTCACCAACTTTAAATTATTGTTCTATTAAATTAGATTTATTAACTGCATTTGATTAAATCTCAAGGCATCATTCGATGGCACAACGTTACATCGTCTCACATGAAGATCAAGATGCACCTTACGTGTCATATCAACAAAATCAAGGGGCCGTCCATAAATGACGTCACGCACCTTGGGGGTCGGAAATTTGTGACGATGTGTGACATGGGGGTGGGGGTCTGTGAGGTGTGACGTCACACAGGTCTATTTAATTAAATTTAACAATTGACAACAATTTTATTTTAACAATAACAGCACTAATTGTGAGTATTAAATTTCATTATTTTGTTATTATTTTAATGTACAACTGGGCACCATTATTAATAATTTTCTAATTATTTCAATATTTGGTCACCGTTAGATTTTAAAATATGCATGCTCTCCCTATTTGTTCCACGAAAGAGCAAATTTGGTTTTAGGGGAGTGCTTTATAAGATGTACTAGCATAAATGCCGCCCGGGGCGACGGCCCAAAATGCCGCCCTTAGCACTTAATTTTGGAAATTTCCGGAAAATTTTCTTTATTACTTCCGCCAAAATTTCTGATGACATTTTTTGTTGTTGCTTTTACTATACTATAATTGGGTCGTCAGAAGCCGCCCTGTCCTGCGCCCGAAACCGCCCCCCCGCCCCTCATTACGCCACTGTATGCTATTTATTGGATTATTTTTCTTCCTTTCCTTCCTTCTTTGTCTACTTTTTCTTATACTTTTTCAATTTTTCCTGCATTCACTCATTCTTTTATTTTTCTTCAACCCTATTTTGCCGCCCCTGCTCAAGTGCCGCCCGGGGCGACTGTGCCCCCTGCCCTCCGTACGGTATGCCACTGGGGGGTCAGAGCTTTGTGACGTCACTTTTCAAGGGGGTGTTACTATTTGTGATGAAGTGTGACGAGGGGGTTCAAAATCGGCCAAAATTGCGTGACGTCATTTATGGACGGCCCAAGACACTTTTTATATAGCACATTTTCAGTAACTCGCATAAATACAGCACCTGTGACTATCCAACTGACTATAAACTATACAATACAACTCAACTGCATTTTGATACAATACAATTGTATTTTGATACAATACAATACAACTGTATTTTTGATACAGTACAATACAATTGTATTTTGATACACTACAATTGTATTTTGATGCAAAAACAATTATATTTTAAAACAATACAATACAACTGTATTTTGAAACAATACAATTGCACCAAAATGTAATACGAAATAATAATCAGATTAGAAGCACATCATGTCTCTTTAGCATTTGCTTTATAAGACGAATTAGTCGCGCAGTTCTTTATCTGAAGATCCCGAGTTTTTGATTGACATCGTCTGTAAAGGCTTATTATGCCTAATCCATAGGAACGGTAAGAATTTAAAATAAATTCTGTCAATGTCGTAAGATGTCGTTTAACTTTGGATCCACGGCCATTTGGTAAAGCGCATTCGTTAGACACCTTTAAAACATTGTCAACCGATGCTATATAAGCACAGGACACAGTAGCCAATTCAATGCAATGAAATCACCTTAAATCAGGCTAGTTTTTCACTGCTATTATAAAGAGCTTATGCCACAAGAACGGTCAGAACTGTTTAAAATAAATTCTGTCGATGTCAACGGCCTTTGTTGTCATAACTTCACAAAGATGTCGTTAAACTTTGGATCCACCGCCGTTTGATACAGGGCATTCGTTAGACACCTTTAAAACAGTGTCAACCGATGCTATAAAATTATAGGCGCACGACACAGTAACCAATTTAATGTCTTGGAGTAACACCTCTGTAATGGTTAGCTTTTCACTGCAATTATAAAGAGCTTATGCCAGAGCAACGGTCAGAACTGTTCAAAATAACTTATGTTGATGTCAACGGCCTTTGTTGCCATAAGACGTCGTTAAACTCTGGATCCAAGTAGGAGGGTTAACTCCGCCGCTACCCGGATTCTGATAGTGCCAGTCCGAAGCCTGGATAAAGCAGAAGGGCGACGCTAACCATGTCTGTCATGACTTATTACACAGTCATAAAGATAAGATAAAACTATTCTTTAATTGACACATTGCTATCCGCATTTTGGTGTAAAGACATGGTAATAAAAAAATACATTATCCACTGAGCTGATGAAGACAGTATACTATTCTAAAATCACACATATTATCCTAAATGCGAAATATCATCCTAATGATTAAAATTTTCCTCATCATGCCATCTGCCGGAGGGATTTGCGGTTATGGGCCCGTGGGTGTATGTGGTAGGCGACGGCTTTGACCTACGTGGAGCAGGTCATGTATGCTTTGCATGCCTCCCCATTCACCAGGACAGCAGTAGAGAGTGACAAGGGGTAATACAACGGGGATAACCGCGGTAATGTCCCGCGGTAATGGGGACATCAATTGCGGTAATAAAGGGACATACAATTGCAACGTAATACCGCGGTAATGGCATTTACTATCGCGGTAGGCTAACACAGTCGGTAATGTTCAACATGAGACCGAGAGGTACGGGAGTTGTTAAGAACGTTGAGAACGGATATGCTCTGTAGGCTGCTTTCCTAGCGCCTTCTAGTCAGAAATGCAGGCTGTCTGTTCTGTTAGTAGTTAAGATTTCGATAAGCATAACAGACTAAATGTACAGCGCAGCGTTTGTCAATAGCTTTGTAAGCTAAAATATGTTATTTTTAAATTATTATTATTATTAACTTTTGCGGGGAATGTTGATATCGTCGGCCTTTGTTGCCATAAGACGTCGTTAAACTCTGGATCCAAGGAGGGTTAACTCCGCCGCAAACCCTGCGGGTATGTGCCAGACCGACTTGTGGATAAAACAGAAGGGCGACGCGAACCATGTCTGTCATGATTTATACACAGTCATAAAGATGGAATAAAACTTAAGATTCTTTAATTGCTACAAACTATTACTAATCCGCATTTTGGTGCAGAGACATGGTAAAAGATAAAAATACATTATCCACTGACCTGATGAAGAGATAGAACTATTCTAAAACACACATATTATCCTAAATGCGAAATATCATCCTAATGATAAAAAGAAATACTCATCATGCCATCTGCCGGAGGGATTGTGCGGTTATGGGCCCGTGGGTGATGTGGTAGGCGACGGCTTTAACCGAAGGGAGCAGGTCATGTATGATATAGTATGATCCCCATCCACCAGGACAGCAGTAAAGAGGCTGGAATCCGCCTTAAGATGATCGTAAAACGGCTACAAACTATTACATAATCGTCAGGAGACAAAGATCAAAAATAAAAAATAAACTAGAAGAGATAGAGATAAGCTACAACAGATAAAGATAAACTAAAAAAGATAAAGATGATTTATACAAGATAAAAAGAAATACTACAAAATACGACGTCAACGGCCTGGCAGCCACAAGATCTCCTTGCACTGGATAATTACGATCTGGTTAGACACCTTTAAAATTGTTCCCACTCAAGCTATATATTGATGATCCGCTGCAACAGTTATTGCTAGGTCCTCGATTTTGTCTTCATACCTGTGCTACCGTGATTAGATGGATGGATCCACAGTTTAACGGCAGCTTATGACAACATAGGCCGTTGCCGCCGACAAAGATTTTTGTTGGCATACTACAGCTCTGACTTATACGCTGTTGAACCATACTCAAATTTTTTTTATGTCGATGTCAACGGACTTTGTAGGGGTGTCCGACAGTTTAGTGATTAGCGTGTTAGACAGTCAACCGAGAGGTCGGAGTTTCAAATCCCCGCCAGGGCAGAAATACGGTTCAGGATTTCTAGTCCACCTGTACCTCCTAGCCAACTCAGCTGTAATGAATACACTGACTGTACACTGTCGGTGAGAAGATGAGACGGTGAGGAGTGGACTGGCCACCCGCCCAGATAGGCCGAGGCTAAGAAAATGAAGTCGCTAACACTTCATACCCATGGCCGCCTCAAGGCAAGTCCCTCTAGGGACTGCTCTTCTCTTTCTTCAATGGGTTTTGTAGCCACACTATGGCGTTAAAATCCTCAAAAAACAGTTCACTGATTTAAAAAACTTACAAATGTTTGCCACCAATGATTATATTTATTACCTGCATTTATCGCCTTAAACCCCATCAGTAACGTTGTCACGTACGCATATGGCGCCAGTCCAAAGCTTAAATTAATACGGAGGGGATGCAAGCATCATCGTCGTAAGATAACGTTGTTTGACCGACAACTATCACTTACAACAATTATGAATTAATTGAATGCCTCGAAAGGGAAGGTAAGGTTGAAGTCAACGGCCGTGGCAGCCGTAAGATGGCGTTGAACACTGGATAATTAGACGATATTGTTAGACACCTTTAAAACGTTACAATTGACTCTATAATTGTCTACTGCGCCAACGTGTAATTTAAACGATATGATGTGGTCGATGCAAAACATGGCAACAGACCTGACAACCAAAAGATGTTGTTAAGCACTTGATAATAGGATGTGACGGATTGGCCTTTTTTGCCGGTTTCCGAATCCGGATATTTTGCCTGCTTCTTTGCCGAATCCGGATTCGATCCGATTAATCGGCAATTTTTTTATTTGGTTCAAGCCAATCACAGAAAGAAAAATTTTGCCTGTTCTCAGGAGATGTAATTCAAACAAGAGTTTATGCACTGAACTATTTAAAAAAGGTAGCTGGAAAGATTAATGCTATATGTTCTATATTTTTAAGAAACAAATAAAAACTCTTAATCTGGAGTCCAACTGCGCTATTCTACCATCTGATGTGATTCACCCAAATGTCCACCATTCTGTTGATGCGTCGACTCACAATTTTATTATTTTACGCGGAGTTTCAATGATAAAGATATTAAACATTATCGCAGGAGGTCAAAACAACAGTTTACTATTTTTGTATAAATGAAATAACAAATTGTTTTTGGTCAAAAATATTACTTCTTACTTTGGATCGGTAGTACTGGGATGTGCAGATTCTGATTAATCGGTCTAGGGCTACTTCCGGCGCAAACCAATTTCTGGATCAAGATTCGGTCACACCCTACTTGATGATCAGATGATTCAGTGAATCGTAATCGTTAAATCCAAATTTCGAAAGCGCTACTCTAAAGCCAAGTGCAGGGCACCAGCTTATTCACGAGCACTGCGTATCAGAGGGGTTGTCCAGAGATTGATATCCAGTGGAGGTCCGAGCCCGGTTGCCAGAGAGACCAGAGAGTAGGCAGATCAACTACTAAGGCTGGTTTAGTTGAGGATGAGAAAGCTTGGTAGGCAGAGGATCGGATGGATTATGGTAGGAATTCTTCAAGAGGTGAGACTTCAATTTGGAATGAAAACCTGTTTGTGACAAGTAGAGGAGCTAAGGATGTTTGATGAGAAAACGTGAAATTGACGTCATCGGTCTCCTTAACCACAAGATGTCGTTAAAATTTGGATATAAATGAGATGATCGTTGTAAGACACGTTTAACCTGCATATGGTTTCCCATACATTTTAGTACACGCTCGTCGTTAAAGGGTTAAAACACTTTACCTGTGTTTTCATCTGTCTCTAAAAATCTGTCTAAGTGTCTGTCTGTGTTTCCCTGCAGTCAGCTTCCATCTGTCCCAGTCTGCCTTTCTCTGCTTGAGTGGCTGTCTGTCCTTCTGTCTGTTCCTCTGTATGGCTGTATTTGTCTAACTTTATTTTTAGGTCTGTTTATCTATGATCAGCTTTATCTCGTGTCCTTTTGCTTGTACCATTCTGTCTATCTGATTACATGTCGTCTATGTTTAATCAGTAATTAAACTTTCACAAACGAAACGAGAAGACATAATTAATTGGAGAATTATTCACTGATCATAAAGCAAAATAAACATTTTTTATTACTGTTTACATTAACCAACCTCGATATAGGACAGGATCCCAGAGAACGAAACGTCCATTCCTTTCGTAACGTAAGGTAGTTCCAGAAGCTTTGCCCCTCTGTTCAGAATAGAAAATGCACGGAAAAAATTACCAATCGTCAGCATAATTAACAGATTACTTACTTACTCACCAGCATATATAACAGAAACAGAAACTGCACAGAATATTATCAATAATCTCTGCCTCGTCTGTTGCTGGCCGCAGGTCCCTTTGTTTGGCCGATCAGGGTCCTCTTTTTTCCCCCTCTCGTTCCTCTACAACTCAGCACAGCTTTGCTTTCGTTGGTCCTTTGGCCTGGAACAACCATCCCCATCAAACTAGAGCTGAGCTAGTCATCCTATATCTATCTATCTACTATCTATCTACTATCTATCTATCCTAGTATATCTATCTATCTATCTATCTAATCTATCTAGAATCTATCTATGGAATTTATATAGCGCCCCTTCAAGATAACTACTCAGAGGCGCTCTTCATTGTTACGTAAGCAATTGAAGTCTTCTCTGTTTGAATGAGCTGCTCCTTGTTGGGTTGGAAGCGCTACTGATGAGTTCTTCGTTGAAGTTGCGCTTTACACATTTTCAGTTATGTTATGAATCATTATAGTTTCCTGCATTAATTAATTAATTACCGATTAATTAAATATGTAATTACTACCAAAACACAGAAATACTCTTTTCTTTAGATATATTGAAAATGTGCTACAGTCCAGCATGCAAGCTACTAGACCCCAATAATAATTAATAATAAGCAAATAATGAAAAGGACTAACAGTCCACTCCACGACTATATTAACACAAAACAAGGGAACTTCAAGTTTTTATTGTTAGCGATAATTACTTTTTAGCGAGTTGTTCGATGTTGTATCCTGGACTCGGATCGTTCGAAAGCTGTAAAACTCGAGCGAATCGATCCAGACAGTTGCCAACGGCGATGTCGATCGTTTCACCGAATATTCTATATCTTCTGTCGGAGTATGCAATAACCTGAAGGAAGTAAGACAAATAACAGGTAAGATAATTCCGGAAATGTTACCTGGATAATCACAGGTAGATGTGTTTAGATGATATCTCATTCTTCAAGTAAAACCTGTACGAACATTTACTTTCAAGAGGTTTCTGAAAATGACACTCAGGCCCGGTCTTACCGCAAGGCCCCATTCCACCCTTGACCCAGCCCTTCCAAGTTTCTAAGTTTCTTCTCCTCCCTATTCTCTCTTCTCTCATTCTGCCCCTTTCCCACTTCACACCGAAGCTGCCAGGGTCAAATAAAGTAAGTAAGTATAATCTTTCTTATACCTGTTGCATAACCACACTCTGGTGTACATGCCTCTTATAAAAATAAAAATTTATCCACTTGAAGCACCCTCTCTGCCCATACCGAATTGATCTCCTTGACTATACACACAAATTTGCTAAAGCTGGATCGTAGTCAAAACTGCGAATTTATATAGCGCCACTTCAAGAGAATCTCATGAAAGGGGACTCAAGGATGAATGTTCAACAACATTTACAAATACTGATCCTATAAAATCTACTTAAGTTCGCCATCAGTTGAGCATTAGAAGTTGAACAAAAGGTTCTGACCTGCGTGTTTCCTCCACTGACATACAGAACAACCGGATTGATGGCCCCTGTCACGAGACGACCCATTTCAATATCTGATGATGGCAGAGGTCAAGGTAATTTCGCTGGGGTCAAGTTCAACTACATGAGAACTTAACCGTGAAGCCAGACAGCTTTTGTATTGACAGGACTTTTTCTCAAAGAAATTACATAAAGAATTGCAGTAAAACAATTATAGCTGGTCCAACTGCAAAGTAAAAACAGCTTTTCATTCAACTGCCTAAATACAAGCAGTTTTTGGTCCAAATAACAGCTTTTGGTCAAACTGCCTAATGACAAAAAGCAATTGGTCCAACTGTCTAAATACAGGCATCTTTTGGTTCAAAGGGGTCCAAAAGACAAAAAACTTTTGTTCAACAGCCTAAAGTCCAGCAGTTTTTGTTCAACAGCCTAAACGCAAGCAGCCTTTGTCCAGCAGTAGAGACAAAGTGGTTTGATCCACGTTTGATCGTTACGTGTGAGTAACGTCTTTCGCTGTAAATTATCTGCAAGAGGTACACAGTGTCTTATTAAAATTTACATTAATGCCTGAAGCGCTTGGCAAACACTAGTTACTCATACATTCTAACAGTTATGTAACTCAATTCATGTAAGTCAATTCATGTAACTCAATTGGAATGAAAAGGATACGTCCTATGCAGTGGTTAACTCCAATGATTGGCTTGTTCCATAGCTGGGCCACGGTCCTTGCTACCAACACCGAGACAAGTGGTGTAATACATGTAATTCAAATCATGTAACTAATTGTAACTCAATTCATGTAAATCAATTCATGTAAATCAATTCATGTAAATCAATTCATGTAAATCAATTCATGTAAATCAATTCATGTAAATCAATTCGTGTAAATCAATTGACGTAAATCAATTCATGTAAATCAATTCATGTAAATCAATTCATGTAAATCAATTCATGTAAATCAATTCATGTAAATCAATTCATGTAACTCATTGTTCAAATGAAAAGGATACGTCCTATGCAGTGGTTAACTCCAATGATTGGCTTGTTCCACAGCTGGGCCACGGTCCTTGCCATGATACGGCAACCGAGACTGTAAAGTGGCGCCCCCATGCCTGGTCCTACAGGAAAGATAAATCACAAGATCAGTTCACTAAGGCAGAGATGCAGTCTATGATGGATATGGAAATTGAAAAAGGTACATTTCGAACAACTATGCCATAGTGCTAACACCCGCCTCTTCATGGCTGTTCGTGCAGATCCAGGCCATGTTCTACATGACCTACTGCCCACAATTAAAACTGTAGTATACACGCTACGTCCATGTAAACATGACAGAATTCTACCTGTTGCAGACAGCTCGGCACGCAAAACATTTATTATTAGAATGATTTACTTGTGATTATATGCTTCATAATGTACACCAAATTGCAGTTAGCAACTGGTTCAATAAGGTATGTTTGGTACCTTGCAGCCGGAGGGTTGCGGGTTCGAATCTACCTCAAGCCGCCGCGTAGGGACCCTGGGCAAGTCCTTCACTCGCAATTGCTCATGCGCTTCGGCGTGAAACTCCGATTCAGTATCCGCGCTGTAGTCGGGAGCGCCTCTGAGTAGAAATCTTGAAGGGGCGCTATATAAATATCTGAAATGAATGAATGAATGAATAAAGGATATACTTATTTACTTTTAAACATACACCTCTGATGAGTCTCTCTTGAATTGAAGCTATATAAATTTGCAATTACAAGTACAATAACAGTCGACTGATTGACGTATGGTTAATTTCAACCTTTTGTGTAGCAGACAACGTCAATGTCCTTTGGATTTACTTTTGCTTCATCGAGAGCCTCTCTCAAGACCTTAAGCACACATCCCTGGTGATGCTTTGCTGTATCACGAGGCAGGAAACCTAAAATGAACATCACGTATACATGCATTACATTCATACATACATGCATAATGTATACTATACATCCATGCAAACATAAATAAATGCCTAGATAAGCATATATTCGTTTTATTGAGAAAAACAATCTGAAAAAATGCAGAAATGCTAACATGCGTGATAATGGATAATTAAGAAAAAGTTCATTAGAAATTTTTTAAATAAATTAGTAAATATTTTTATACAGATCTGGGAATAAATTGAGCGTTGTCCTTGGGTGGGAGTGTATGGTTGTGTGCTCTAGGTCTTAATTGGTGAAAGGAGAGGGGTTGGAGTGAAGGTAGGAGTTGGTGAAGTACATACTACGTCATGGACACTAGGGCTGGTACTGATTTTTTTAAATAATTCATTAATCTCCTAAATTTAACCTCGATTAATCAAATCATTGTGTTGTGTGTGTGTATTATTATCTAACATTGAAGAAAGACTGAAGTCAAACCTTGGCCGGATGGAGTAATAAACGTCCGCCGTGGGTTGGCCAGAACAATTCCATCTTTCACAATACCGATGCCGATTTTGTTGGCACTGCCTTCGAATCCTATGGCAATAACCATCTGAAAATATAAAAAATCAGCCATCTTCATACTTTGTAGAAAAGCGCAAACTCACAATTTCTTCAGCACCCAAAATTCTACGTCTTGGTAACTAGATTATGAAACGAAAGTCATGACGAAGTTGCAACCAGATACTGAAACATATTTGGGAGCTGCTCTCAGAAGATGCTGCATGGCATTAACAGGTCATGGAATTTACGTTGGCCACAGAATCCGTTGGGGTCAACCCGAATCCCCCCAAAAAGCTGAAAATACACAAAAGCCCGATTTCCCAAAAAGTTTACTAGAAACCGGCCGAACTCCCGAAAGCTATTCAGAGTTAAATTGTAAACAAGACATATTAGACCTAGGGTGGGCGTGATGTATATCGATAAACTGCCTATTCACGCATTTATTTGTTAATTATATTCATTCGGGTCGTACTTAGAAAATCAATTTGGGGGATCCGGCCGAAATTCGTTTCGGGAAATCGGGCCGCACCCGAATCCGTTGGTATTTACGAGATTGATAAAATTACGTCGGCAGCACAGACTCGTTAACATCAGTAAACCTAAACTACTCGACTGCATACCACTGCTATCGGGACACGTACGACGATTTATAAAAAAATATAGTCATCCGTTTTCGTGAGTGTTATTTGGCCTCTTATCTCGTGTTTCACCGGTGGCTAATAGTGTATTTAGCGTTGGTTGCCTAACCCAGCGTTTTTCAAACAATTTCTGTGCATTATAGTAATTATAATTGCTCTTAATTTGATTAGAATGTAAGATGTCAGAACCTTCTTAGTCGCTTTATATTAATTACTGGTAAAATACTTCAGCAGGTGAGCGATATTTAAGGAGAGATTGCGTAAACATTTTAAGTTCATCGGTAGCATCAGAGGTGAGGTTTTATAGCGCAATCTCAGGTAACCGCCGATAAGTAAGTAAGTAAGTAAGAATATTCTTTATTTGACTACCAGCAAACGCACAGTAGCTTACAGAAAAAATAAATAATACAAACATTTATGCAAAGTCATATAACATTCTCATAATAAAACTTCTTTTAGCAAAGGCATCAATTCTAGGTAGGGTGAGATCATGTGGTCTGGGTCGCGTATTGTATGGAGTGACCTTAGGCTACGGGGAGGGAGGAGGTCGTGAAGGACGGGTTTAAAAGAATTGAACGGAAAAGAGTAGAATCAGCTCTAGAACAGTGTTTGTCGAAACTAGGAAAATCGGCAGGGAGTAAGCCTGAACGGGTCAATTTTCTCAGAATACCGTTAAGTCGTTTACGCTCCCCTACAGTGGCAAATCCCCACCAAACAGGGGAGGCATAAAGTAGCCGTGCGAGGGTACTAGCTCTAACAACGTCAAAGAGACGTTTACCGTGGAGACCGTGGGCGACCAAACACGTAGCGCGAACATGGATTGTCGCCCTTTGCAGCATATTTTGTCAATGTGTGCTCCAAAGCCAATCCGATCAGAGATAGTGACACCCAAAATAACCATCTCCTGGACCCGCTCGATGCCAGGGATGGGGGAAGGGAGGGCAATAGATGACTGAGTTGAAGACTTACTAGCGTCCTTGACTGCATGTTTTAACCAACTATTTCATATAATGTTGTCCTAATTCTGTGCCCTAAGAATTTCAGAGATCATTTTGTGGTAGGTCTAAGCGTTTGTCGATAGTCGTCAGGATCGTAAGGTCTCACACAGAATCAAAATCACAGTTGTAATTATTTATACTGTGGTTGTGTAGGCCTATTGTTAATTATTGCATTGAATGGAAAACTCAGTAAATGAAATAGCTATATATCCGTTTGACTAGATACAACGCTGGTCATATACATGTACAATTGCAAAGTTCTGCGTGCAGACTCGATATTATAATAATTATGCCTACTGACCATGCACTTTCGCTAACCGTTGAAGTATTTGATAGTCACCTGTGTAACCGTGTTACAATAAGAACAATTTAAGCTATGAACCACCAGTTAGCCTGATTGTGCACTTTATGTCTCTTAAACTTTGAGCTGTTACCGAAACAGTTTTGAAACTATTGCTTTCATCACGCCCTGCCTAAGCGTTTGAAATATGCATTGTCTTACACAGAATTACATTACACTGGACACGTGACTTGTAACGTGTCACGTGACCGTGGTCGCCATGTTGAATGATGTGCGGCCAGAGTCGGTGGAGACAAAGAATTGTTAATTTGCGAAAATAAAGTTGAAAGTATTACGAACCGCTTAATTACTAATTAATATAGATAATTCCTGCGTCGTAATACTGTATTTGAAGCTCGGGTAATGAGTCCGGTGTCATTTGTTGAATACTAATATTGTAACCACGCCTCAGAGTCCGACCGCCGCGGCCTGTCAATAGGTGTCGCTTTGACATTTCAGAACTCGTTTGAGGATCTTGTGCTTGAGCACATAAAGGACTCTATTTTGGGCCAAGTAACGGTTTTTAAGCTTAAAGTTACCGCACTGTTTGTTTTAGGGTTATGTGTTATTGCTAGATAGAGGCGCTTTATAAATTCCCAAATACAATACAATGTATTACCTGTGCTGTTCTTATTTCTTATGGAACATTGTGGTTTTAATTAGTTGGTCGCATTTTTAGGACGCTACTTAAATTGCATAATGTTATTGCAGCAGTGTTAAGATTTAAAGCTGGTTAAGCTGATGCATAGGCTATGGCATTACCATGATTTGCTCAGAATTTAAATTGTATTCGTTCAGCACCCCTTGAAGCTTATTTAACCATTCCTGGAATTATTATCATAATGAATTCCAGCCATTCGATTTTATTCAGGGCACACTTAACCTCACGAATCTGTAATCTAGTTAGGCCGAAATGTGTAACCCTATACACACATGCTAACAAGAGCTACTCAACTATACATTATCACCTTGGACATAAAAAAATTATGAGATGTTGGTGCTGATTGTTAGGCATAATTGGACAGATAATTTTGACTTTGGTGGCACATAATTTTAACTGAATGGATAATGACTTTGGTAACGGATAATGTTGACTGGTTATTGATAACATTCTACGCTCGGCTGCTCGTCTCATTGGACGACTACCTAAGTTCTCTCCTGTCTCTGCATACATACGTGATGTGTTGCACTGGCTGCCTATCTCTCAGCGGATCTCATACCGCACTGCTGCTCTAGTTTCTCGCTGCGTTCTTGGCTGTGCTCCATCTTACATGCGTGATCTTTGCCGCCCAGTGTCCGACGTTGCAGCGCGTCGGGCGCTTCGCTCTGCGACGAGGGGTGAGCTCCTAGTTCCACGGGCACGCTTGGCTATTAAGCAGCGCCGTGCTTTTTCTGTTGTGGGACCTTCCACCTGGAATGACCTCCCGCTTAAGGTCCGCTCTTTACTTGTGAGCCAACCGGCAGGGTTCTACAAGTCCCTCAAGTCTTTTTTTTTAGTCGTGGCTGGGCCGGGAGCGCTTCTGAGTAGTTTCTTGAAGAGGCGCTATATAAATGTTCTGAATGAATGAATGAATGAATGAATTGAATGGTCATGGATAATGTTGAATTTGGTTATGGACTTTGTGGATAATGTTGAGTTTGGTTGTGAATTCCAGAGCTTTGTTGACGAGCTGAATAACCGAATAATGTAGCAGTGTCGATGATACAGTTCGAGTGAAGGCAAAATCTACCAACTGATCTTCACGTTAATTTGTGGACAGACACTGGCCAACACCAGATTAGCTTACTGCGACTGGCATTCGGTTAGGAATCATTCCAATGGAGGGTGATCAAAATCTGACACCTTCAGATGCAAGGGGTGGCGTCAGACCCAAACACAACCAAGGGCAGGGTGTCGATAACAACGGCCCTCGCCCCAGTCGAGCGTGCACGGACGACCGTACGAACTTATCTTCTCAGAGAATAAAACATTCAGAGAATGCCAAGAGCGCCAGTTTCGTCGTCTCTGATATTGCGCCGGTAGAACCGTCGGAAGCGCCGAGTAATATGGAAGCCAAAGACGGTCGTGCTGAACGTGGGTTGGTAGGCGACAGTAGAAACTGTAATGGTGGAAGAAGGTCTCCCTTAGGAAATGATAAATGTGATAGCAATGCTGCTGAGGAGGTTTGTCTAGCTTCAGTTTACAAAGGCAGCCGACACGCACGCGAAGAAATGCCTAAGACGGACGAGGGGTTCGTGAAGCGCGAAACGGCGGGCGCAGAGGATGAGCAGAAATGTGCAAGTCCTTCAAGAGATCGTACAGCAGATCTGATTAAGCAAGAAGACGAAAGCAAAGACAAGGAAATTCAGGGTGATAATAGTAGTACTGCTGACGCTGAGCTTTCCGACAGCAGCGAAAAACTGGAAACGAAACCTGCTGATGTTAACGATATTCCCACCGATCTGAAGGTGAAGAGTGCTGACGAGTCGTCTGAGAAGGAGGACGTATCTAGTCCTGATGATGTGCGACTGCAACCTCAATGTGGTGAAGATGTTAAACAGTCCGCGGAGTGCATCCTTGACAGTCTGAGCAAGACGAACGAAGGCGCTGTCCACGCTTCAGCCGACGCAAATCTGCCGCTCGACATGACTATACCTTCTGCGGAACGAAGCAAGTTGCTGGCCGGAAGCCAGAAGCCGGCGAAAAGCGAGGGGAAGCTCAAGTCCGACAGTCTGCGTCCCGTTGGCCGGATGCTGCACGATCTGGGTTTGGATCTCGTCAGACAGCAGGTCTACAAGGACCTCATCAGCATACAGGTTGCGAAAGATTCCAAGAACATGCTTGACGAAAAAGAAAAGGAACAGCTGAAGAGGTTGACCGACGCGCACGCCAAACTCTTAGTCAAGAACGCCGTGTTTCAGTTGCCGTTTCTGACCTGCCGCTGCGGGTACTCGTCTTCGTCCGCGAACGTCATTGGGCTGCATCAGGAGTTCGGTTCCACGTACGAGGTGCCGTTCCACGCGTGCTGCGTGTGTGAAAATTTCAAGACGCGGTGGCCATCGCAGTTTCTGTCGCACGTCGATACCTTGCACGACAAGAAAGGCCGGGTGCAGACAAAGATGGCGGTCAACGTCTGCAAGTACTGTCCGTACGAACACAAGAATCAGATGAGGATGGAGGTACACGTTGCCAAATGCTTCAAGAAGTTCAACCTCAACACTAACTTGCAGCCACTGCCTGCCGATTGCGACGTTCCGCTTCTTGGGAAGACGTCGCAACCGGGAAATTCGCACCAGGCGCGAGCGGGCATGTTGGGCGGCCCCATCTCCTTTCCAAGTCCGGCACACTCGAGCCACCACGCCCCAAAGCAGATAGTTGCATCTGCGGCCAATGTACAGCCGTCGGTAATGGAGATCGGAGGCCAGCTGTACAGCCTTGTCCACCACAACGGAAAGGCTCTTTTCACTTCGCTGAGGTCGCAGATGGGCAACTCGAGCAGTGGTAGTAGCTGCTCGAATTCGAGCGCTCCCTCTGCGGGCGTACCACCTGGCAACTTTCCACGCTTCATTCAACCGCAGAGCAGACCGGTCTCAAAAGAACGTGCCGGGGCGTCGACGCTGCCCAATCAGCGACGGGAGAAGTGCGAGATGTGTGACGCAATGGTAAACGACCGTGAGGCGCTTTGGATCCACTTTCGAATGATGCACAAGGTGGAGCTGAGCAAGGTGAGCATGATCGAGAAGGAGCCGTGGATGATGTGCGACGTCTGCATGGCCAAGTTCTGGACGTACCAGGGCCTGGCGCGCCACTCGATGCAGCTGCACAAGCGAGAGCTGGCACCACCTGCGATGCCGACCAAGTCGTTCAAGTGCTTCCTCTGCCTTCAGGTGCAGACAAACCCCCTTAACCACCTGAGCACCTATCACAATATCACGCTGCTCGACATGTACCACAGCCGGCGGTGCTGCATGTGCAACCGGAGATTTCGCGCGGCCCCTGCGTTCGAAGAGCACATGGTACTCCAACATCATGACATCTTTGCGAACAAGGACGTGCTGTGTACCGTGCTGCAGGCTCTTTCCACGGCACTCAGTCTTAAGAGGCAGGAAACAGTTCAGCATCGGGCCATGCCCACCACGTCCATGAAAAGCGGCCAGCGGAGCTACAACAGCCAAAGCCCGGGCTCCACGGGGCAGGTAAGGAGCATGGCCAGTTCGGCGTCATCACCAGGCCAGAGGAGCACGCTGGAAAGTCCATCCTCTTCCGGCAAGGGTCAGGTGGATATGAGGAAACGGGGTCACAGGCGCCAGTCGGGCGATCGTACGAAGGAGTCCGAAACAGCCGCTGCCAGCAAGACTACGCCGAAAAAGTCGACCGAAGAAGACGCAAAAGAGCTTAACAAACTGTACAAGGACTACGCCGACATCGGCCGTCCAATTCTGCGCTCCATGCGACATCGTCTGTCGCAGGGTGGCACGGAGAAGGTCGAAAACGCTAGTCCCACGGGGTCAAACAATAAAGAGCTGGAAAAAGCTGGCGCGGATCCGACCACTTCTGAAAACGACAGCGCTCGAGCAGAGCAGGACTTGGTCGCCAGATCGGAGTCAGATGAGCCGTGCGCCAAGAAACTTTGCCTTGAAAGCTTACGAAACAACGTCGAAACGAACGATTCGGAAAGCACAGAACACCACAAACAATTGCAGGAAATTAACAACGTAGAAATGGCCAACCTCCCCGAAGGTCAGAAAGCTTCCTAACGCCGTCAAGAAGCCGACGTCTTGGAAAAGCAAGGTGGACGCCAAAACAAACGACTTTGGTGATTAGTAGAGATGGAGTTAGATGTAGGACGTACAGTATCTCGTGTACTCGATTCTTGCATGTACATAATCAAGACAGGTTGCATAGGATATCTAGCAGCATTGTTTTCTTGTTAGACATTTTAAATAGATGATTTTTGAGCTAGGTTTTGCTGGGTTTTTGGTCATGACAGCAGTACGGATCGGAGATGAATTCTGAGCAGTAGGTAGCCAAAAAGAACGATTACGCAAAGTACAACTTGTTAGCACAATTTTGAAACGTGGGAAAATTTGTTTTCGAAGAGTTGTTTTGCTGTAACTTATACAACGTGTCGAAAGAAAGATGAAATGAAGATTTGCTTTTGCAAATGGAATTAAGCGTTGTTGAATTGAAAGATATTTTTGCTTCGTGCAGCAGAACTGCCTAACATCCAGAGCAGTGAACATTCTTGTTTACATATACGAGTGTCTTGCATTAAGCTTTAATGCCAATTAATTTATTTGAATAATGGGAGTTGCCTGTTCCATTATTACACGATAAAATAAAGGACGTGTGTAGAGTTTTGACATG
This sequence comes from Aporrectodea caliginosa, assembly GCA_020284085.1. Lineage (NCBI taxonomy): Eukaryota > Metazoa > Annelida > Clitellata > Crassiclitellata > Lumbricidae > Aporrectodea > Aporrectodea caliginosa. The sequence goes on from JACEVL010000008.1 coordinate 2,514,720, forward strand.
CTAATTTTGAGCAATACTCTCTTTTCCTAATCGTAAGTCTAAATTTGTGTAGGGCAAATATCCCTCCCATCCCATGTACAGTATACTTTATGTGCAGTGTATTTAGGCACCGCAATATTTTGCCACCTTTGTTTATTAATCCCAAAAATTGACTAATGTACCAAAGACTTGCTTTAATATAGAGTTTCATCAATTTCTATAAACAAGTTGGATAGATGAAGTTGACTTGCCCAAAAGCTTCCATTTGGTCATGCATTTGTTTAGAAGATGAAACGTCTGGATGACTTGTCTTAACACTTTAACGACGAGCTGCATTGGTTTCCCAGTCGCTTTTAGTATACTCTCTTTGTTAAAGGGTTAAAGCTTCCATCTTGTAAACAGATTCAGGACTTGTTATGCTTTTGTTTAGAAGATGAAATTTCTTTATACTTGCCTACTTACTTATTCTCCTAGAACTGGGCACATCACTCATGATACATGTACACGTATAAATTCTGTATTTGGCACATGACCATAATGTACACTGTACAGCACTGATCAACTTTTCAGACGAGTCTTACAAAACAATTGTCCAAAAGTAATAGCAGAACATATAGCTACCAGCAACTTACAGGACATAAAATCGTAATAGTGACGGTGCATAATATTACTGCACCGTAAAAAGAACCTCTGTATTTCTAGTTAAGTTGGTATTTATCGACCTTTTCACACACAAGACTACATGTACCATAGGAAATCACCGTTTTAGGAACCAATCATGCTGAAACTTGACTGGCTTTACTAATTCATTCTTAAATTTATATAGCGCCCCTTCCAGAGGACTACTCAGAGGTGCTCCCGACTCCAGCATGGCCAAAAAGTACAGTTTTGAGCTTCGCAAAGAAAGCTTCAGTAAAAGTCCCAAAGAAAGCTTCAGTAAAAGTCCCACATATATGGGAGATGTTTACTGTGTAGGGATCTTGAGCAAGTCCTTCACTCAAAACAGCTCAGTGCCATGATATAGTATGAGTAAAATAAAGAATATTCTTACTTATTTACTTACTTTTTGAACATGCTGTACTTTATTATCAGATCTCAAATGCTCCAAGTTAAGGTAATATGATGTACTTAGTTGGATGCCCGTAAAATGACCTTTCTTGTACCTTCCCTTGTTCGAATTCGGCCTTAAGTTCCCCCATAGCGAAATTCCGCACCCCACTCGTGTGGGACTCTGAGACCCTGGTTAGGCTAGCTGTTGATCTGTCCCGTGTCAAAGACAGAAACTAGATCTAAGGCAGTAGACTGAACGAACTCGCTGAACTTGGTGCTGGCTGTTCAACACTTGTCTGTACCATTATCGCAGACGTCCGCATTTGTTACCCTTGCACTCTACGAACGTCCTTAGTGGATGGCCCCTTATAGTTTACAAAACAACATTGCAGTCGAAACAGCCGACATACCTTTGCTCCGTGCTCACCCTCACACCATCCAATATGTGCAGGGTACGGTAGCCGATTAGTCAGAGCGTTTGTCCTGTAACGTGGAGAGTACGGGTTCCAGCCACCTTCCCGGAGATGGTTACTGCTCAGTGCCATCGATTGATGCTTGGTCATTCGATAGTTGTGCTGAATAAATGCAGACAGAATAATATTCCACTGGATGTAAAATGGATGTTCCGACACTCGCACCAAGTGCTGGACCGTCTGTGGCTGGTCAAAAGCTCTGGGATTCACTGCCCACCTTTCAAAGTTCTAACCCTAACTGCCCACCTTTCAAAGTTCTAATCCCTAACTGCCCAGCTTTGAAAGTTCTAATCCTAACCCTAAAACTGTCAATATAGCCGAGTTGGCTAGAGGTGCAGGTAGACCAGAAATTTCTGTTGTGGCAGGGATCTAACCCCCAACCTACCTGCACTCTAGCCAAATCGGCTTAACAAGTTGCGACCTGTCAGCTTGGTGTTGTGAATAAACGAAATTGATTGATTGAAAAAAAACCTCTCAATCGACAGTCCAGCACGCTAACCACTACACTATCGAGCAGCCCTATACATTAGATCAAAAATGTATGTGTGTTTCAAGATACTGAATATTTGCCTTTATATATTACAAACTGTTAGGTAGAAGTTTAATTTAAATTGCACTCCTCAGGAACTCCTTGAAATACACAGGAACCGCCCTGACAACACAGGAGCCTCCTTGAAATACACAGAAACCTGGAAATACACAGAAACCTCCTGGAAATACACAGGAACCCGGTTGAAATGCTATTATCTGGAACTTGTGCAGAGTACCACACTGACATAAACTTGCAAATCATAAAGAGGTAATATTTTCCATGAGTTCAATATCATAAAGCTCAATCAAATTTCGGGTTCGTTTCATGAACGCATTATTATACCTGAATTTCGTTAGATTGACACAGGTTTACACAAGTTCTAGTGCAATCAGCTAAACGTTTGTGCATCGCAAAAATACCTAAGCAGAAAACGGTGGCGTGTATAGAAATAAGTTTTTAATTGGACAAAACTGCTAACAAGTCCGAGACAAGAATGCCGCTGTAAAAATTGCAACAATCACCACAAGAACAAGAGAGTTTATCCGTTGTTTTCCTCCCACTCCAAACGAGAAGCAACATTGGCAAAACAGGAACGTGCAAAAAACACGCCGACGACGCAAACATTAACACACCCAGGAAGTACCACAATGACCAATTTTTAAAGGAATCGACTTGAAATCTGTCTCACGTCGTAGCACAACAGATCAAACGCAAAAAAGCTGCAAAAATAGATCCATAAAGATATTACGATTTGATTACAGTGCTGGCCGTACGATATCAGCATTTTAAGTAATACTCGGTGTGTTCGTGAGCAAACGATGTGATCGGTGATGCAATGCTGTGCTCGCTCGAGTTGCTGAGCGGTGCTTGCGATGTTGGCATAGATCGAGAGTAGTAGATGGATGGAGAAGAGGAGGGAAGGACAGTGCTTTGTCATCCAGGATTCAGTGAACCTCTGCGATACAAATTCACTCTATGCTTTCGAGGCTAAACATCATCTGGAACATCAACAACAAAAGTTTAATGCACTTTCAAAAAATTTCACTGCAGCAACGCTAACAAATGAAGATTTGAACACTAGCCAAATTCACAAAAACAATAGCCAAATTCACAAAAACACTAGTCAAATTTACAAAAACACCAGACAAATTCACAAGAACACTAGCCAAATTCACAAAAACACTAACCTAATTCACAAAACACTAGCCAAATTCACAAAAACAATAGCCAAAATCACAAAACACTAGCCAAATTCACAAAAACAATAGCCAAATTCACAAAACACTAGCCAAATTCACAAAAACAATAGCCAAATTCACAAAACACTAGCCAAATTCACAAAAACAATAGCCAAATTCACAAAACACTAGCCAAATTCACAAAAACAATAGCCAAATTCACAAAACACTAGCCAAATTCACAAAAACAATAGCCAAATTCACAAAACACTAGCCAAATTCACAAAAACACTAGCCAAATTCACAAAAACACTAACCTAATTCACAAAACACTAGCCAAATTCACAAAAACAATAGCCAAAATCACAAAACACTAGCCAAATTCACAAAAACAATAGCCAAATTCACAAAACACTAGCCAAATTCACAAAAACAATAGCCAAATTCACAAAACACTAGCCAAATTCACAAAAACAATAGCCAAATTCACAAAACACTAGCCAAATTCACAAAAACAATAGCCAAATTCACAAAACACTAGCCAAATTCACAAAAACAATAGCCAAATTCACAAAACACTAACCTAATTCACAAAACACAAGCAAATTCACAAGAATACTAGCCAAATTCACAAGAATACTAGCCAAATTCACAAAACACTAGCCAAATTCACAAAAACAATAGCCAAATTCACAAAACACTAGCTAAATTCACAAAAACAATAGCCAAATTCACAAAACACTAGCCAAATTCACAAAAACAATAGCCAAATTCACAAAACACTAGCCAAATTCACAAAAACAATAGCCAAATTCACAAAAACACTAACCTAATTCACAAAAACACAAGCAAATTAACAAGAATACTAGCCAAATTCACAAGAATACTAGCCAAATTCACAAAACACTAGCCAAATTCACAAAAACAATAGCCAAATTCACAAAACACTAGCTAAATTCACAAAAACAATAGCCAAATTCACAAAACACTAGCCAAATTCACAAAAACAATAGCCAAATTCACAAAACACTAACCAGATTCACAAAAACAATAGCCAAATTCACAAAACACTAGCCAAATTCACAAAAACAATAGCCAAATTCACAAAACACTAGCCAAATTCACAAAAACAATAGCCAAATTCACAAAACACTAGCCAAATTCACAAAAACAATAGCCAAATTCACAAAACACTAACCAGATTCACAAAAACAATAGCCAAATTCACAAAACACTAGCCAAATTCACAAAAACAATAGCCAAATTCACAAAACACTAACCAGATTCACAAAAACAATAGCCAAATTCACAAAACACTAACCAGATTCATAAAAACACGAGCCAAATTAAAAAAATACTAACTGAATTCACAAAACCACTAGCCAACTTCACGAAAACACTAGTTAGCCAAATTTACAGAAACACTCGCTAAATTCACAAGGACCAATAACAATACACCGGACTCAAGCATCACGAGACTAGTTGGAGCATGGCCCTCTGGAGCAGAGGAAGGTATCGCACCTTGTCTACACAACAATTACGTGCTTGAAAATCACTCCATTCAGTTGCAGGTTTTGTTCACCACGTTTGGAGTGCCTAGGATTTCTCTATCCTGAAGTGGTGCTATATAAACTACAATTACAATGTATGCAAAATGGAGATACTAACGCTATTATCGCATTCGCTATTGGCACTTGTTGAAGTCATCGTCATCATCGCCGCTTGTGGATCTATTTCAAATCGCACGTCCTTGTCTTTATCGGTTTTCAGATGTTCCTCAACAACGATCAGTTCGGCGATGTTCAACTTCGTAAAGAACTCTGTTGTTCAATAGCACAAGAAAAAAGTAGCACAACACCTTTATCCAACAATCAGTGCACCTGTTACCGAGTGCTGTTCTTCATCTCGCATGCCAACGAGATGTAAAACCAGTCTATACAACCTGCTTTTGCACAAGCTTTAATATAATATGGGAGAGTACAACAGTCAAGTGGTTAGTGTGCTGGACTGTCAATCAAGGTGGGGTTCAAATTCCTGCCAGGGCAGAAATTTGTTTCGAGATTTAATAATAAAAATAATAATAAGACGATTTGTATAGAGACGTAGCTCGGACAAAGGAAAGGGCACTTGCATGAATTCAAAAAGTCAAATCGACAAACTGCATTGGTTTCTTAGTCGCTTTTAGCAAACTCTCGTCATTAAAGTGTTAAAAAGATAAATCTTGAGCTGCGATTTAAATTAGGGCTGTAAACGATTAAAAATTTTTTAATAGTTAACTTTTCAAGAATTAACAATTAATTACTAGTTGATTACATGTATTCCCCAATAAGTAACGACAAATTCAAAATTAACAATATTCATTGTTTATCTTTAAATGGTATTACTAATATTTATTACTAGTTAGTAGTTACTACGTACTTAGTAACCTAGTTATTTGCTCATATTAGTAGTCTTGTTTGCATTTTTCAATTCACATGTTTTCCTTCAACCAATTACGTAAACACACCAGCTTGTTGAAACTGCTGAATTCTAGTGAGCAACGTGTTTTGTTGACAATATGACACGCGGTCTTCGATTAATCGTCAAAAATAAATTTAATCTTTAAAATTAATTAACGTTTAATCAATCGTTAACTTCCGCAGCCCTAATTTAAATGTCTCCAGAGATGGCGCATTCTTCACATGGTCAGGAACACTTCCATGCCTTGGGTCCAGCAACATATCCGCCTGTGCAACTGAAAAAAATTCTTTACAAAGAACAGTTCTAGTTTGAGATATCACCAGAGTATTCACCAATTGGCTCATCATTACAAACAATTAGTGAATTTGGGAACTATAAACAATTTATCATAGAGCTGAAATTTCTAACAAGCCTCACCTATAACTCTGTGATAGTCGTGTTTCCATGAATGACATAGAACGGACTTCCCTGGAGATGCATCTCCTCCCAAGGGTCCCCTCTTCTCTGTTCTATCAGTTGCTCAAGACTGTTCTCTTTCACCTGTTGGCCTGGGTCGGGAGCACCGCTTAGTAGAAATCTTGAAGGGGTGCTATATAAATTCCGATTGATTGACAACTGAATATCGTAATATCGCACCTGAATTTGTCACGTGACTTCTTAACGTTCGTGCCACTGCGATGCGAATGTTTGGAACGGAGTCTGAGCCCAACTTAAGCAAAGTCGGCAGAAAGTCAGCCGCAAACCGATTCTTGTCGACCGCTTCCGTCTCCAAAAGCCCATCACAGAGATAAACAAACCTACCAACAGCAATAGAAAGATTTAAAGTCAAAACAATTAACGCAGCCCGATAGCGCAGATAACACACTGGCATAGAGAGCGAGAGTGCCTAGCAGTTCCGTAGGCAGACATGCTTTGTAGGCTGCTATTGGCACCGTGTATTGCAGGCTGTCTGTTCTGTTAGTAGTTAAGATTTATGTCTGTCATTTGTGTTCTTGTGATCTGTTTCAATTGCATAACTGTATTGTATTGTATTGTATTTGAACACTTGTTATAGGCCTATATAGCGCCCCTTCCAGATTCCTATTCAGAGGCGCTCCCGACTACTGCACGGACGCTGAATCGGAGTTTCACGAAGCGCATGAGCAATTAAAGTGAAGGACTTGCCCAGGGTCCCTACGCGGCGGCTTTGAGGTGGATTGAACCCGCAACCCTCCAGCTGCAAGGCACCGAACATATAGCACCACCGCGCCCCAGTTGTATTGTGTTGTATTGTATTGTACTCCACGTTTATATTGCGACCGAGCCACCCGCAGTAAAGAACTCATGAGTTTCGCTTGCATCCATGTGACGAATGTAGTCATCCTGTTTCCAGTCATTGGTTTCAGCTGCTCTTTCCTGGCAAACGAAAACTCTTCATAGACTAATAAAATCATCTGGAAATCCCAGACAACCTTGACAACTCCATATACAGGATACATGTCACACTGTATTTTGAAAGATAGCTAGAGGCTATATGGTGTCTCGATACATATAGATCTGGACACTTCATGCATTCACCCACCCATTCATCAACTCACCCATCCACCCACCAACTCATCCATTCACACACCCATTCATCAACTCACCCATCCACCCACCAACTCATCCATTCACACACCCATTCATCAACTCACTCATCCACCCACCAACCTATCCATTCACACACCCATTCATCAACTCACCCATCCACCCACCAACTCATCCATTCACACACCCATTCATCAACTCACTCATCCACCCACCAACCTATCCATTCACACACCCATTCATCACTCACCCATCCACCCACCAACTCATCCATTCACACACCCATTCATCAACTCACCCATCCACCCACCAACTCATCCATTCACACACCCATTCATCAACTCACTCATCCACCCACCAACTATCCATTCATTCATCAACTCACCCATCCACCCACCAACTCATCCATTCACACACCCATTCATCAACTCACCCATCCACCCACCAACTCATCCATTCACACACCCATTCATCAACTCACCCATCCACCCACCAACTCATCCATTCACACACCCATTCATCAACTCACTCATCCACCCACCAACCTATCCATTCACACACCCATTCATCAACTCACCCATCCACCCACCAACTCATCCATTCACACACCCATTCATCAACTCACTCATCCACCCACCAACCTATCCATTCACACACCCATTCATCAACTCACTCATCCACCCACCAACTATCCATTCACACACCCATTCATCAACTCACCCATCCACCCACCAACTCATCCATTCACACACCCATTCATCAACTCACTCATCCACCCACCAACTCATCCATTCACACACCCATTCATCAACTCACTCATCCACCCACCAACCTATCCATTCACACACCCATTCATCAACTCACCCATCCACCCACCAACTCATCCATTCACACACCCATTCATCAACTCACCCATCCACCCACCAACTCATCCATTCACACACCCATTCATCAACTCACTCATCCACCCACCAACCTATCCATCCCTCTGCACACACATGTAACATTGTTTGCACATTGATGACGATTGCATTTTCATTAGCTGGGTGATGGTATTTCTGGTCCTGGGTTGGCCCCAAACATACCATTGGGGTGAACTTACGATTGTCTTCTCGTCCAGATGTTTGAATGCACGAATCGTTTATTCAACTCCGAGATGAAGTCGGACCACAACGGACCTAATATGTCGAGGCAAAGTCGCCGCGCGATTCCCGTCAACTGCAAAGAAAAACAGAAAACTTTATATTAAAAGCAACACACCATTAACCTTTTAACGACGAGCTGCCTATGGTTTCCCATACATTTTAGTACACGCTTGTCGTTAAAGGGTTAAAAAGCAACAATAACGACAACACAACAAACACATTTCTTTCAGGTCATTAGTTATGACGCTCAGAGGCCAAAGGATAGAAATGAGCACTTGGCCGAGAGAGATGGGAGAAAAAGAGCTATATAAACCAATACGTAAGTATTGTTATACGTCATAACATTCTTATTACGAAAGTTTTACGGGTGGAGCTGTCCGCTTGAGAAAAAAGTCATGCACCACTCGTGGGCGTAGGGAATGGGGAGTGGCTTAATTGGGGGAGTAGCCCCTGTAATGCCATCGAGGCGTTTGCACTTCTGAACTTTGGAAGAAGGGCAATATCAAATGCAGTTGTATAAATTGTATTGTATAATGATAAATAGGCAACACACAAAGAACGCATACATACCACTTTCAGTGCTTCGATTCGCACCTGCGCGACTCTGTCTTCGGCGAGAGTCATAGCAACTGGACCGAGGTGCTCCTGAACGTCGGTTGGTGAGAATAGGTCGAGGATGACAAGCAGCTGCCTACAGAAACAATTCTAACAACTGTATTATCACAGACCGTACTTCCTGCATACTATGGCTACAGGTGGGTGGCATAGCACTAGACTTCAATAACTTGGCATCTATTGAGGGATAGAATTAATTATTGCATGACAATTCACTTAGAGAGTACTCTAATTTCATAATTGAACACTTACATACTGCTTCTCAAAGTTCAAGACAAACCAGAGCGGCTCTAGGCGCAAGCCTATACGCTGTTAAATCTACAGAATTCGATTCACAAAAAGGTCTGTTGTCATTTGCCACAAGTCTTGAGATGACTGTTGTTTATAGACAGGAATATTCAGACTACGGTTGTTTGTAAATAAAGACCAGTCCACAACTTTCATCCTGAGAAGCAGCCACAGGTATTGACAGGTAATCATTTCTCGTAGCTTTGGCACGTGGCCAAAGTGGGGCGCGGTGGTGTAGGGGTATGTTCGGTGCCTTGCAGCTGGAGGGTTGCGGGTTCGAATCCACCTCAAGCTGCTGCATAGGGACCCTGGGCAAGTCCTTCACTCGCAATTGCTCATGCGCTTCGGCGTGAAACTCCGATTCAGTGTCCGCGCTGTAGTCGGGAGCGCCTCTGAGTAGAAATCTTGAAGGGGCGCTATAACAAGTGCTCATACATACATACATACATACGTAGCATAGGAATAAGTTATCAATTATAGTAAAGCACATTGGAAATGAGAATGCACTTACTCCGCCAAGTCCATCCGGAATCGCCAATTCCGCGTGTTGTCCGTGTCCAAGAAGTTCGGAAACTTGAGCAGATACTTCCGACGAACGTCCGGACCCAACAGCTGGAGAGAAGAAGAAGAGAAAGGCTTCAGATAAAATCTAGGAAGGAAGTCTTAATCAAACACACAATTCTTCTCATGCAAGACAAGGCCTCAACTAACTGACTCTGGTTTGTTTTGGCACCAGGTCGAAATCTGGGAAGGGTCAATCCAGAGTTCGACAGCCCATACACAAAATTGCTCAGCCCCATTGAATGACCTTGGTCATTAGTTCATCATCATCATCAGTTCCGGACGCCAGCCATTTGGTGGCGATGGGTACGAATAAATGACCCCTATTGTCCTCAGTCATTTGTTAAGTCCATTGCTGCTCTCAGTGTTGGTCCAAGTGATGTTAAGTCCTCATTTGTATTATCTATCCAGCATATTCTTCATCATTAGTTAGTAGCACTTAATATCTGCGCAAAATACTGTTGCTTTAAAACTCGTCTATTTCTACAGAGCTCTCTAATCCTAGGTGACACCTGATCAGTTTCCTCTGTTCAAGGTGTTTCATAAATAAATGAATACAAGATAATGCACAATGATGGTACTCGCCTTCAGGAATTCCCCGAGGTGTTTCAGAGCTCCGATACGAACCTCATCCAAGTCTTTTAGGAACTCGTCAAATATCGGCAGGAGGTCGGTACACGTCAGCTTCGCGCCAAGGATGAGAGCGAGTTCGTGAATGGAGAAGGCAAGAGTTCGCCTGACCTTCCACTGGAGAAGAAATGCACAACAACGAGAGAAAAGTTATTGGCTGTTCTCAGAGGTACTGCATATGATAGGCTACACCATTTAGTTCTCAGCGCATTTGTATGTATCCGATGTATTTATGATATATCCAATGTTTTGTATATGCACAACATATGTATTAATCTAATGTCAGAGTCAAACAAAAACTACTTACTTACTGTCAGATGCAGTTTCAAACAAAGACTACTTACTCACTTCCTGTCAGATGCAAATAGAAGATACTTATTTACTTACTTAAATCTGCTTAAAAGCTTTTATTAATCTTCTCATTATAATAAGAATAATATTATATAACATACCAGGTCCAAAATCTGCATCTCTGGCCAGTTTCATCATCATAATAATAATAATTATAATAATAATAAAAAGAATAAATTACGTAATAGCCCAGTACCTGCATCTCTCTGGTCAGTGTTGTAATAATGGTAATAATTATCATAATAATAAAAATAATGATATAACATCACCAAAGAGAGAGAGAGAGAGTACCTGCATGTCCCTGGCGAGCGTTTCATACAGTTCCTTTAGGCACAGCCAGTTCTGTCGGCCGAGCGTGTAAGCCACGGCCGGGAAGCTGAACGCACAGTGGCGCATGATCTCCGCATCGACCGTCTGCGCTCGAGATGAGTCGACCATACTCAGGTAATGCCTCAGCAGCTCACCAGGAACTATATTCTAACATCGGACAAACAGAACGCAAAACAGCTCAATGTGCAGTGAATTTGCATTATGAGAGAAATAGTAGTTCCAATCGCCCTCCTCTCCTTTATCTAGGCTTGAGTCTGGCACTGTCAGAGTACAGGCATTGGCAGAATTGATTTTTATGATTAGCCTTAAAATTAAAAAGTCAGCAGCCATGAAAGTGTGTCAATGGCCTTAGAATGAGCAAATCAGCAGCCATGAAAGTGTGTCAACAGCCTTAAAATGATTAGCAAATCAGCAGCCATGAAACTGTGTCAAAAGCCTTAAAATGAGCAAATCAACAGCCATGAAAGTGTTTCAACGGCCTTAAAATGAACACGTCAGCAGCCTTTAACAATCCATAAATATATATGTTTTATAATTACTAAAACAGATTGAAAATCAAAACCTTAACAATCCAAAAATGTACTAAAAATCGCCAAAATTTAGCACCAGCTACAAGAAAGCATACCTGTTTGTAGAGTGTTTCTGATTCGCCTACGGTGTCGATATACCCTGAGAAACAGCTTTCGGATCCGAAAGACGCGAGGGACGTCGCATCGGTGGATGTAACACCAAACAGTCGACGACACTTTTGGTCATCTGCAAGCAGAAATCAACAAAGAGGTCTAACTCAAATGCACAAATGCCAAACTTTCACAACTTCTTTAAAGACAATAATTTGACCACGTCTTCAATGACAACAAATTGTGTGAACCAAACAATCACCTAGTGGTTACTGGTTAGCATGCTGCACAGTCAAATTGGAGATGGGGGTTTAAATCCCCACCAGGGTAATAGTAGCGTCCAGTGTTTATTTATATCCTATGAAAACAAAGGTTGATGTTGCCCTCCTCCTATTTTCAGGCTTAGGACTGGCACTATGAGGCGCTAGTGGCATGGACTGATGGTGGTGAAGTTCGTGCCCAGAGTAGATATTTGTTTTGAGATTTCTGCTAACACTTCAACCCTCTAAGGCTAGATTACTGGACAGCTCTTCATCTTCATAAAAATATTAAATTTGAAATCTACTTAACAACAGCCATAGACGCAAGTTCCACGATCTATTTAGCGCAGTGACTCAACACTAGGCACCATCTTGTAAATCTTCTAGCTGGGGAACAACTGGGGATTTCCCAAGAAAGGACATTCACCAACTGGCATGCACATGACCTAAGCATATGCCTGGCACGTTATGTGCATAACTTGCAATGTTCATTCATATTGGTTGTTTGTTTATACTTCATGATTCAGAATAAATAAATCTCAAATCTCATACGCAGTAGCTTGACTACAATGTATCACAGCAAACGTAACCAGTTTCTAAAAAGCAAAACATCATACGATGCGAATCAAAACGCTTACCCTGTACTTCATTTCCTAGATAATTTACAGCATCTTTAGCGCCTACAGACGTGTGGCCACTTTCATCGATCTGCTCGGCCAAATTCGTGACCGGCTCATCATTACTCGAAGGAGCATTCCCTGCAGAACTGCCAGACTCGTCTGCTGGCGACGTCGCTCGACATCCCGACTCAACCTCGAGATCCGTCCTGAAACTGCAGCCGACTAATCTACCGTCGCTCGCCATGTCAAAGTCCGCGAGCGCGCTCACGGGCGTTCGCCAGTAGTGGAACGAGTCGAAGTCGAGTTCTTTGCTCGAAGCGGCGGCACCGTTGGAAGTTTTTGTGTTCGATGACGACTCTGAGCAGACGGCTTTGTGAGACTCGGTTGATGCGTCGCCGTTTGATACGCGGGCGATCGAGCTGCTACCCCTCTGAAGGTCGTCTGACGTTTGTGAATCAACACCTGAGGTATTTGTTGAGTTTGGTTTGGCACTGCTGTTCTCTTCGTTCCTGAGGTTGGAGTCGTCTTTTGATGCAACCGATGAGGACTGTATGTCTCTTGCAAACACGTCATTATCTTCTGTTGCTGACAACTTACGAGCAGATTCCCTACGACAAATGAACAAGTCACATATTCATCAGGAACTATCATTATTATTACGATTAAATTTGCAACACACACACGGTCAAACAGGCACATAGCAAGACTTAAATTCAAGAGGAGGCAACTTTACAGACCAATGGCAAATCCTGGTCATTGGGGTCATTAGTCAATTAGAAGTTCCAGTATATAAAAAAACAAGAGGAGGCAACTGCCTCTTCGTGCCTCAATGTAGCCATGCCTGTGCAGTCATACCGAAATGTGAATCTGAGGCGCGGATAGTCAGCCACCAGGAGATGATGCAGTTTGATATCCAAGTGTTTGAAAGCCAAGGAGAAATAGTGAGCTTTGAGCCGCTTTTTAAGACATTTGAGCTACGAAGATGCGTTGATTCCAGTTTTTCTACCTGTGTGAGGATGGCGTGTGGGGAGTCCGAAATGCGTGTGCCGAATGTTTCATGCAAGTTGCGAACATCTGTTCAGCTGAAGTGAGACGAGACGAATTGTCTGTCTTGTTCGTCAATCTCCTGTGTGATCAGTCACGATGGGTGAGAATCGGCTGTTCTGTTCCAGTCGATTCCACAATAAAACATGGTTTTCTCATAATTCTAATAAAGTCACCAAGGTTAGAACTCGCACGTTTCACTGACATTATTACAACACGCAGAAGGAACGATTGCTTTTGATCGAAAGAACCTCAGAGGATGATGTTTGAAAAGCCCTCAACCGATTGGGATTTCACTTAACTGTTACTTAGTTGGTTTCATGCAATTATTTTCATTGGGTCTGATTCTATTCCGACTCAACAGGTTTAGGAAGTGGACTTATTTCTGACTCAGCTGGTTTGACTGACCGACTCAACTGTTTTAAGAAATGGACTTATAATGCTCGGTTACTCACGACTGTTTCTCCGACGTTTCTCGCGACACAATTTCACCATCTTCTGTAAGGCTCAGTCCGGTTATTTCTGGATTAGCAAAGGTTGAAATAAATCCACCAAGAGCTTGAAAGGCAGCCATGCGCACCTAGGCAGGTAAACACAACATCAAGTCCATGTTCTTAATCAAGTCTCAGCTAATCATACAGAACAGGTAGCACTTTCTTAACGGTTCTTAATAAAAATCACAAATAACATAGAATGATAAACTTGTTCTTAATAAAATGATTAAAATCTCAACTAATCACACAGAACAAGCAACTCATTGACTCTTACCTGTAATCAAATCACAATGAGAATAAAATAGCATGATGAACCTGTTCTTAATCAAATCTTAGCCAATCACAAAGAACAATCAGCTCATTCTATTGGCTCTTAATCAAATCACAATGAGAATCACACAGAATGACGAACTTGTTCTTAATCAACTCTGAGCTAATCACACAGAACAGTTGGCTCATTCTCACCCATCGTGACTGATCACACAGGAGATTGACGAACAAAACAGACAATTCGTCCCGTCTCACTTCAGCTGAACAGATGTTCGCAACTTGCATGAAACATTCGGCACACGCATTGCGGACTCCCCATACGCCATCCTCACACAGGTAGAAAAACTTTGGCAGCTGACAGTAAACAGCCAACAAAGGAAACTATTAAAACAATATTAAAACTATAATTGCAAGCTCAAATAGAATAGCTAGCATTCAGTTAACCACTGGCTTTAGACAAAATTTAAAATCTGAATTCAAATGAAAAATGTTTAAAAACAGCTAAATCAAACCAATTGTAATTAATAATACAGAAAACAGTGCACACTCCTTTACGTGCTCCTAGTGTACTCAGATGGCCTTATATAAATATTCTCAACGTTTCGTTAAATTCTCAGAATGAATGAGTGAATGAATGCATGAATTGCAAAGTATCCTGCCGTATCAGTGTCTACTTGGAGCCATTCTCAACCCAGATGCATTCTGCATTTATGGCCCTATATAAATTCCTCTTTATGTTACGTCAGAAGTCGCAAAGTAGCCTACCAGGAACCTCTCCGTGACTTCTCGTCCGACAACTCGACAGACTTCACCAAAGTTGGACGCACAGACCTGGTTCGATTTGAAGAGAAACAAAAATAACCTTTATTTTCTTACTTTTAAGCAAACACGGTCTACGTATCAGAAGATTCTTCGCTTGCACGCTTGTGTGTATTTACGTGTGTGTATTCATGTGTACGTGTATATCGATGCATATGTATATATGCATATACATAAGTGCACATATGTATGTATGTATATGTATCGTGGGTGTACATATGTATGCATGAATTAACAGTTTATTTATTCAGTGCCTTTGCTTGCATGTATGTTCTTATGCATGTATGTATATATGTATCTAAGTGTATGTATGTATGTATGTGCATGGTTTTGTAATCTGAACCTGTTAAGTAAAACAATTTATAGAAGTTTTCAAAGTATGTACTTTCAATCTGTGTTTGAGAATTTAAATCTTTTGTGTTCATTTATTTGAAGTGGAATTTAAGTGCAAACAAATTAATATTTAAATAAATGTATTACCTTGCGAACATGAAATAATGCGTCGTTGCACATCTCCGTGAACCGCGTAAGGAACACTCGTTCTGTTATTTCGCAACCCAACATCGGAGCAAACTTGGTCATTAGCTGGAAGTAACAAGTTATTAAATATGTTATTTAATACTTAATTCGAGAACTACAGACACAAAACAGTACAGTAAAGTAAGTAAACATATTCTTTATTGAGAAGCACTAGCAAACATCCAGCACTGTAGATGGCAAGATTAATACATTCAAACAAATAAAGAAAAATTTATGTATACAACCAAAGAATTGAAGACACAGAAGAGAAGAGCAGTCTCAGGCAGCCATGGATATGAAGTGTTAGCGACTTCCATTTCTTAGCCTTGGGATATGAGGGTCAGTATACTCGTTATAGCTGAGTTTGCTAGGGGGCTCAGCTGAAACAGAAATCTCTAAACAATTTCTGCTCTGGTGGGGATTTGAACCCCTCACCTCTTGGTTGACACTATCGTGCACCCCACGTAGGTTAGAACAACAGACTAAGAAATAAAAGACAGCAATATTAATCACGGTTGTATTGTATTGTAGAAGGTGGTTTCTCGCTAGTACAGCATAAATTATTGTAGGTTGCTTACCACAACAGCTTCCGTTCGAAAGTCGTCATTGCTATCAGGGTCCGACATTTCCATTATGACGGGTGCAACCTTTGACTCAAATTCCTCTGAAATTAAAAGAAATTAAAAGTTTTAATACCAAAATACATTGCTGTAGTAATTAATACAGAGACAAGGTGACAAACGGTTCCAGCATTTGCCTGGCACTTTGTAGACATGAAACTGTAAATAACGTAACATGCAAAAAACACCGTAATTGTAAGCTCCAAATGCGAAATCGCTATTCTAAGACTAAAAGCAGGGCACCGGCTTCTTCACAAGTGCTGGTCATGTCAGAGGGGTTGCCTCCTGCTGGAGATGTCAGGAGAAGATCAGAGTCCAGTTGACAGACCAGAGAGGAGGCCGAGGAGACTCCCTTTGGACTCATCTGTGCATTGTCTTAGCTAGGGTCTCACTTGAAGTGATCTTTTCTGCCAAGGCTGGGTCGGGAGCGCCTCCGAGTAGTCATCATCATGCAGAGGCGCTACATAAATGCTTCGAATGAATGAAAGAATGAATCTACGAAGGAATGAACAAAAGTAGGTTTACATACCGTCCGTAATCTGTTTTTCTTTCACCAACGACAGGATTGTGTTTTCGCTTGTTTTACGAACCTACAAGGAAGTACTGAATGTTAAAACCACACACAATTTTTGTTTGAGCTAAAATCGTTTGCCAATTACCAATATGCCTCAAACAATAAATAAAACATATAACCAATATCTGAAAGATATACAAAAGTTAATTTATTGATAACAGCCAGCCAGACAATGCATTACTACAATTCGTTAATAATTAGTAACTTCACAGCATCAGTGTCTACCACACAAGGCATAAACTGCTCCAAATCCAGCCACACTGGGAAATGAATATAAGTTGTAAAAGGATTATTATTACCGGATCTAATTTCTCCTTGACTGATACCAAAAGCGTGTTTTGATTGACAGTGCTGCACAAATGTTTAGATTAGATAAGATTAGACTAACCGGAATACTCAGGTCTTTCAAGTACATCGTTAGTATCGGCAAGAGATACTCGGCCAAAACCTTCGGATATAAGTCGGGCTTCTTCTCCAAGTAAATCATGATCCTTATGATTTGCTCGCCAATTTCGGCACGTACAGAACTGTCTATGAGAACAAACAACAGTTGCAAACATATAAATAAACATGTTACACCAACATGTTAAACCAATGTGTTCAACCACAGCACCATTGAAACACACAAATAAACACATTAAACGAACACGTTAAACCACATATCACAAAGAACTTAGATACTTCAAACTCGTAAAACAAGCCTCGCCGAGCAAGCCACCAACCTGGATCACAGGACAACTTCCACATCGCTTGGAAAACCTTTTCCGTCTCTTCCTGCGAGTCTTCTAGGCTTACGAGCGTCTCAAAGAGGCCACGGGCCACAACCTGCCTAAAAAATAAGATAAATCTCTTACATCAAATCAGTTATGATAACCTCTTAAATTTTCTAATCAAATCAAATTACACTACACTACTGTTTACGCACAACTCGTTCACTTAACAAATTCGATTAACGTGGTGACACTTTTGAAAGCTGCTCTGTAAATGCTAGATAGATAGATATATACATACAAGGATACATATCTATATGAATACATATATACATACATGCACGAATACATACATAACTAAATACACTAATTATATATACATGCATTTTTTTCTCTTTTGTACTTGCTTTTCGTGTTTTATACTTGGGTTCAATAAATTTATGGTTATGTTTATATAAACACACACACACATATATATATATATATGCACATACATATATGTACACATACAAGCATCTATAAATACAAATATAAATACATACATCTGTATATACATACATAATGCAGACATACATATGCATATGCATACACCTAACTACATACACATATATATGCACCTATGAATACACATATATATACATAAATGTACACACACATATACATACATACTTAATTTTTTTTATATTTGATGATCTTTGTACACCAAAATGCGGTTAGCAGTTGGTTTTTCAATAAAGGATATACTTACTTACTTACTTATATAAGCACACATACACAAGCCCTGCATGCATGTATACGCGCATACATAGACTGACGGAAGGTACTTACCTGCTGTAGCTGTGTTCGCTGTTCATGTATTTCTCCAGTTTCTGCAGCGGACTGAGTCCGGCATCCGGATTGCTCGAGTCCGAATCGTAGCCATCGGATGCAACCCCAAGAGAACCATCTTCACCTAACGACATAATCAATCAGCAAATTACTAATCAATTCTAATCTAATCCAATGACTTCTATCTAATAACTACCAGCATACACACGTACAGATATACAAAGGTATATAGGTTTATCTATGTAGGACACTCTACTCTGGCCTCCTGGGGTGCTTGTATGTATGTATGTATGTATGAGCACTTGTTATAGCGCCCCTTCAAGATTTCTACTCGGAGGCGCTCCCGACTACAGCACGGACACTGAATCGGAGTTTCACGCCGAAGCGGATGAGCAATTGCGAGTGAAGGACTTGCCCAGGGTCACTACGCGGTGGCTTGAGGTGGATTCGAACCCGCAACCCTCCGGCTGCAAGGGACCGAACATACCCCTACACC
Organism: Aporrectodea caliginosa; assembly: GCA_020284085.1. Taxonomy (NCBI): domain Eukaryota; kingdom Metazoa; phylum Annelida; class Clitellata; order Crassiclitellata; family Lumbricidae; genus Aporrectodea; species Aporrectodea caliginosa. The sequence continues at coordinate 2,533,752 of JACEVL010000008.1, forward strand.
ACCGTGCCCCACAAATCAGATCAGATCTTGTGTTCTGCTGCCCGCCTTATCGGCCACATACACAAATTTGGTCATGTCTCTAGTTACGTTCTCCTCTGGCTCCCCTCTGAGCAGAGGATTGCATATAGGATAGCTGTCCTAGTCTGGCGCTGCTTACTAGGCCTCGCTCCTGCATATCTTGCGAGCTCTGTTGCCTGTCCTTAGTACCAGGGGCTCCCGATCTCTCTGCTCATCCGAACAAGGTCTCCACCTAGTCCCTTTTGCCCTTACCTCCAATTTCTTGGCGATGGGTTCAACGACCTGGAATGGCCTCCCTCTGGAGCTTCGTTGTTTTCCCAGGACCTGCTCTCCTATGTTCATTTCTCACCTTAAGACTGCTCTTTTTAGCCGTGCTGGAGTTGGGAACTCCTCTGAGCAGTTTTTATGAAGGGGAGCTATATAAATATTCAATATGAATGAACGAATGGATATATAGGCCTATACACTTAAGCAGGTGTGTGGGACTGTGGGTGCTTGGCGAGTTTCATACAGCATCGTCAGAAACCATTCAAAAATGACTGATTGCATCTACACAGCAATTAGCAACCAGGACTTGTTCTTGCTCAGTTGCAGAACAATCAGGTTTTATCTGTACAAATAAACTACCTCCGCAAAAACTACCCCATGTTTAACTCTGGCGTCAACCTTGGGATGTCCCTTTAAAAAGAAACACCCTGAACATCATCTCAGAAACCATCGTGCTATTCTCAAACTTCCTCACAATAATTAAAGGCGTACTCTTCTTACTTTTGGAATCGTTTTGAAAAAAATACCCACATTACAACTAAAGACAGCACTAAACAAATTCCCTACAAATGTGGCGGAACAAGTGGCGCCTCAAACGGCGAAAACACGACGTGAACTTTGGCATCCGGATATAAAAAGCAAAGCCCTGTCGCGCAGGATGTATGTTCGCCCTCCATTAAACGCGTACACGCCAATAAATGGTCACCAAAGGGTTAACATATTTAGAACTCATCGTCCATGATATAAAAACCCGTCGTTTGTGAGAAATTGTCACTTTTAAAGGGGATGGTCCTGGAGCAGCGTGAAAAAGTGTTTCTACAATCGATCAGCGTTTTACCTGCATCCGAGATTTCGTCTGAGTCTCCCTCGTAGAAATTTATCTCTAAAACGAGAAAACAGAGCTTCGAAGGTAGAAGAAATAGGAGGCAGCATGATAATTATAATACATTTTAGAAAACTTTGACAAAGAATCGTACGTCACAGAAAATACAACGCAGAGCTTACCCGCCATATTGGAAACTCCAGTTCAACAACGACAGAGAATCCCATTGGCCAGTAAGTTTTTCAAAAGCAACCACCATTGGATGACCTAGTTATGGCGATGTAAAAGCAGCGTCTATTGGCTGACCTAGATTTACCCTTCATCCGCCTCATCTTCTCGCATTGACCCAAATACGGCTTATCTGCCAAGTTCTGATTTTTGAAGTAGCGATGGAGCGTATAATGAATAATTATTGCAGCACTTGAACTACTTAACTTTCCGGATCGCGCACTTTGGTAAAATAACAAACGCTTGAGAGTGCTCAGTTTTATTCTTCCTACGATTTTTAATTGCCAAAATGCTGCTTTATGTAGTTTCATCTGTAGCAACGCGCAGCTCTCGCAATTTTGACTTGGATAACCTATACATGTAGGCCTATGTCCAAAGCGCTGAGGATTCGCGTGGACCTCAAGAATTTCCGTGCTGCATAGGAAATTAGGAACCTCATACTCTGATTCAACTGTGACGTGTGGCACGTTTAATTTATGACTATTCATTCGTATACCGCCAGTTCAAACGGTCTTAGGTAGTCTTAGGTAGTGAAGAATCATCTAAGTTAAATAGCATAAAGTCTTCGAAGCTAGCAAGGTCAAGACTATTGACACCATAGGGGCCTACTATCGCTACAAGCGCCTGTGAATAAGCTGGTTCCCGCAACTTCGTTTTTGTTGGCGCTCTAGAAATTTCAAGTTTAGTTTACAATTACCAAAAAGAAAACTGTGGCATGGGTGCATTTCAGATCCGCCACGAGTACGCACCGAGCATGACTCGCGTAGGTCTATACTCCTATCATGCGATTAAATACCAGCCGTATCCGTGCGTTGCTCAGTCGGTGTAGTCGGTGATTGCGTCAAAGCTGTGTTAAGAGCTACATGCGTATAAACCTTCCGGGTATTTTCGAGGGCTCTTAATGATACGCGGTCGAGATTCTCGTACTTGACCGGTTTCTGATCGCTGAAGACCTAGTTATAGTGAACTCTCAGGCTTATCATAATAATTATTAGGCTTATACTGATAAACCTGTGGCCTCTAAGCCCACTCTTCAAATACAAAGACTTGTTTGTCCTGCTGTGTTAATTAATTGCTACTTGGCTAATTATAGGCTATAGTACTTCGTGCATTGGGCACTCGAGATCTGATGAGTTTCTCATGAAGTAGCGCTACATTAATTTGCGATTGCAACAATTCGTGTGATTATATAGCGCAATATGTAGACACATTCCCATGCATTTTAGCAATTTTGACCAATCCTATGGGCGAAAAGGAACCGTTCTATAGGGAAAGCTGCAGTAGCCTATGCATCTTTTTGCCTGCGTGTCCGTATGTTTATCTTTCTGTCTGTATGTCTATTTGTCCGTATGTCTATATGTACGTACGTACGCATATGTCTGTCTCTGTAGGCCTATATATATCTCTCTCTCTCTCTCTGTCCAGTGGCGTCTATCGGTGGGGGTTTGGGAGAACGAACCCCACGGTTGCCAGAAGTGGGGTGGGGTTAACGTATATTAATTTACAGTTCTGAGTGACTTCTAATTAAGTCTCTTACATATAAGTATGCCAGAGTGGGGGGTTTGTTCTCCCATTCCATGTGGGGGGGGTTAGACGCCACTACTCTCTTGTTCTTATCATGTCTTGAATTGTTAGCTTATTTACGATGATCTTTCTTTACAAATTAGTTATTACAATACGATACATTAGGTTCAGATTACATTACAGACAGGGCATTACTGTACAGGCCTATAGGATACTAGGCCTAAGCTGCATTTCATTGCATTGCAGCACATTAGATCCACATTATTTTACATGCATTTAGCGCTGATGTCAGTCAGCTTGGCTACGATCGAGTCTTTGATATAAATCCGATCTCGTCTCAACCCTGTAGACTGCCACTTTGGAGTTCAAGGAACTGTCTAAGTCCGATTATCGACAAGGGACCGCATTCGGAGGTTCGAGGGAAGAGGAACCCACTCCAACGTACGCATTTTTGATGAACTTAGATGAACGGAGAGAACCTCGAAGCGGGACTGTCAAGGTGGAGTAGAAAAGTCCCGCAGATAATGGGGAGCCAATCCCTCAATGCAGCGCCAGACAAATGCAGATACCATCGAGGTAATCCGCTGTGGGAAGGGGAGCCAATACAGGATATCCTGCATGTATTCCGAGACGTTGGATCAATGTGTGCTCTATACGAGCTCCGTTGGAAATATGGATCCTATGCAAGCTCCATGTCACGTGAGCAACCTGGCATGGCTATGAGACAAAGCACAGGTTGCATGAAGCCCCTGTCGTGACCTCCCCATCGGGGTCAAGGGTGGAATCCCGACTTCCTGGTAGCAAACGCATGTTGTCGACATTAAGAGGCCAGTAATCAAATTTAAGTTAGTAGTTTCTGTCGACCCGGTGTCTAATGCACAAGCTAGGCATCAACCGATGGCGCATCAAAATCAATCAGTTCAATATCCAGAAGATCAGTCCGTAAGACAGAAAGGCAGTCTATGGTGGATAAGCAAATTGAAAGACGCTCTTTAACATAATCTTCAACAATTATAATTGGTACTTGACCATATAGTTGGCTATATGGTGTTTAACGACGCTATGTCATAACAACGGATCAGTGTCGCCCTCCTTCTTAATTCAGGCTTAGGACTGGCGCTTCCAGCGGTGCATAAGATTCTATGTGAAATCTCAACCGGTAGTAGCTTCCGTTGCTTGACGACGTCTTGGTTGCCAGGACCGTTAACGTAGATCTATCTAACCTATGACAGAAATCAGATAATCCAGATTGGATCCTGAGTTTAAAGAATCTTCTGGCAAAGAAATAATGCAGAAACGGTTTTAAACATAAATATAGCGTCACTCCCAGTTTTAAAGGTTTGATAGAGTTGCCATCCTGACCGATTGCTAATAATAATAATAATAATAATAATAATAATAATAATAATAATGATAATGATAATGATAATGATAATGATAATGATAATGATAATGATTATGATAATAATAATAATAATAATAATATAATAATAATAATAATAATAATAATAATATATTATTAATAATAATAATAATAATAATAATAATATTATTATTATTACCGGGGCTCTTTAACGAAGCGCCTCTCGGTCTCGTACTGCCAGATGTTATGGTTATGATTTTAAGAACTCTGTTTTTAATAATAATAATAATAATAATAATAATAATAATAATAATAATAATAATAATATATTATTATTATTAATAATAATAATAATAATAATAATAATTATTATTATTATTATTCTTTAACGAAGCGCCTGACAAACGTACTGCGCTGTTATGGCGATTAAACAATTCACAAGAACACAAATAACAAAAGACACAAATCGACAAAGTTGCAGCCATGCAAGGCGCAAGCTCATTGTACCTTTGCTGCCATCTAGGGAATGAAGGCATCAGCTAAACACAGAGGGCCTTACGGGAATCGAACCGGGTCCATGAAAACTTCAGTCAAGAGTGTTATCCATTATACTAGCCCCCTCCTCTTGTCGCCATTAACTGGGATTTAATAGTTAAACCTGACTGAGTTATTAGCTAAAAACTGTAAAAAATCCAAGTGACGTTAATGGCCTTTGATGCCATGACGTAGTAAAACTGTTGGTTACAATTCAATTTCCGATTTACAAGCTCCGATTAAGAAGCTGCAGAAAGAAAAGTGATTTTCGACACCTTTAAAACGTTTCTCAGCGATATTATAATAGAAAGCGCTCGTTGTCAACTAACAAGTCCATTGATAACAATAACCGATTATTATTGCAGAGGCGTTTAATAACCGAGTTGAGCTGAACTGTAGGCCTACACCTGTGCTCTTGAGCAATTGCAGTTGTATTTGCGATTAGTAACTTCTATTGCGCTGATGTCTAATGCACAAGGCCTACCGATGGCAAACCAAAACCGAGCCATAATCAGGTCAGCATACAGAAGATCAGGCCGTAAGACAGGTGGATAAGCAATTATTTGAAAAAGATAAGGCACTAGTAATGGGCAATAATTATGTTAAAACCAACTGGGTGTGTCGCTGAAAGTGGTTCTGCGATGAAGACGTTGACGATGATGATGATCACGACGATGATTTAGCCCATAGTTGTAAAAACGTTTTTTCGTTTTTTTATTTTTTCCAAAAACGTCGTTTTTTCGTTTTTATTTCTCGTCTCGTTTTTCCGTTTTTTTTTTTTTTATATGTAACTTTATTTATTTATTAACTGTCTGTTACAATTTGTTTAATTTTATTTTTGTCTGATATCCCTTACGTTGTCTCCGTCCTTTCAAGGATTCATCTAATTTACGTCACTATTTAGTGTCATCAGTTGAGAAATAAACAGCACTGTACAGGAAATAAAATTGATAAAAGTTTTTTGAATTTCTAAGTTATCCAAAATGCGAAATGTTGTCTTTGTACTCAGTAATCTCTGATTGACTGATAAACTGACAGATATTACTCCATATCAAGTTCTTATATAAGTCAGAATTGTAAGTAGACCTACAATTTTTAATTAAAGTACATTCTATAGCCTACTTACAAAGTTTAGTTTTTAATTGCTTATGTCAGCAGCATGGATTTATGTGGACTTATGTATACAATTGAAATTTGAAAAGATTTCAATATTTTTAATTTCTCAATTTCTTTTTAAGCCAAACTTATGAAAAAGAGAATAATTTTTTAAGATTACTGCTACTTGGTGTTTACTAATAAAGTTATGTTATTTGCTGATTAAAATAAAATTGTTTAAAAAAGGTTTTTAATTTTAAAATGCATTAAAAAATGTAGAAAAGTCAAATTATTTTCTTTTCCGTTTTATTCTCGTTTTTTTCCATTTTTTATTTTTTTCAATAAAACGACGTTTTTTCCGTTTTTTATTTTGATTTGACCGTTTTTAACAACTATGATTTAGCCTATAATAAAATCGCCTCATAAAGGTCGACCCAACATGTATATGCCAGATGGCGTTGGTCACATCAATCAATCAATCAATCAATCAATCAATCAATCAATCAATCAATCAATCAATCAATCAATCAATCAATCAATCAATCAATCAATCAATCAATCAATCAATCAATCAATCAATCAATCAATCAATCAATCAATCAATCAATCAATCAATCAATCAATCAATCAATCAATCAATCAATCAATCAATCAATCAATCAATCAATCAATCAATCAATCAATCAATCAATCAATCAATCAATCAATCAATCAATCAATCAATCAATCAATCAATCAATCAATCAATCAATCAATCAATCAATCAATCAATCAATCAATCAATCAATCAATCAATCAATCAATCAATCAATCAATCAATCAATCAATCAATCAATCAATCAATCAATCAATCAATCAATCCAATCAATCAATCAATCAATCAATCAATCAATCAATCAATCAATCAATCAATCAATCAATCAATCAATCAATCAATCAATCAATCAATCAATCAATCAATCGTTTATTGTTCCCAGTACAACCAACATAATGACCATGGGCGTATTTAGGGGGGGTTTAACGGGTTCAAACCCCCCCGAAATAAATAATTGCAAAATTTTTTTTTAGTCATATTTTTATGTTTTTCATGCTTCGAAATCATTTCTTATGAATATTGACATTTTGTTTTGTGATTTCTATGTAAAATGCAACACAATGTATAAATTCAATACTGTTATAAAAGAACTCAAAAGAATGTAGGGGTCGTCCATTAATTATGTCAACAAATTTTAGGCCATTTTTGACCCCCCCCCCTTGTCAACAACTGTCAAACATTGACGGACCCCCTAAAAATTATGTCAACAATCCCAGAACCCCCCCTACAAAAAAGAAACACAATGGCTCAATACATGTAGAATCATTTGTTCAAATTGTTTTACACTAAGAAATGCAATCTCGAATTTAAAAATAGATGAGTTTAGTTTATTACCAGCTTTTTAGTAGTATGAAACATTAAGCACTTTATACATTTTTAGCATTACTTAATGTTTTCGCTACCATTTTGAAGGGTCTGTGTTGATTCATTGGAAAAAATTTTTTTTGACGTCAACTTTTACCGAACCCCCTCTCCCCCTTGTCAACAACTGTCAAACTTTTCCAAACCCCCTCCCCTATTTTGTTGACATAATTAATGGACGACCCCTAGGAAACTACAAAGCACGTATATATTGTTTATAAAATTGAACTATTTTCTAGTTTTTATAGTAATTTCAATAAATGTCTGATTTGCAAGTATTGTCTGCAGTCACGACTCAAACTACATCGTAGCTACAAGTAACAGCTGGTTCCTATCAGGACTGAAATAATAGAGCAATTTTGTTCAGATGACAGCTTAAATTGCTACCATTACAGTGTGGAAATTCAAAAAAATTTCAGTGGGGAGGGGGCACATCCCCTCCCCAAACCTCTCCCTTCGGCGTGCCTCAGCCCCCTAAACTTTGAAACCCCCCCCGAAATTATTTCCCTGGCTACGCCCCTGATAATGACACTTAACACAGTAACCAGCAACATAGCAAGGGATACAATAGGAAGACCCAGAAGGGACCATGTTCCCGCTTATTAGGGTCACCCTTGTACCATGAGACAACTGTAGAATGACAAATGATTGACCGTTATAAGTCCAACTGGACTATGAAGCATAAAGAGAACCGTAATGTAAAATAAAGACAAAAACCTTAACTAGTAAACAGAACTGAAAATTTAAGCAGAACCATAATGTAAAATTAAGACAAAAACCTTAACTAGTAAACAGAACTGAAGATTTAAGCAGAACCGTAATGTAAAATTAAGACAAAAACCTTAACTAGTAAACAGAACTGAAAATTTAAGCAGAACCGTAATGAAAAATTAAGAATTTAATAATGCAGAACCGTATTGCAATTATAGACAAAAACCTTAACTATTAAAGCAGAATATCATATAGTATTTATTCATTTTGATCGATTAAGTATGCACGTACTGATTTTTTAAATGATGACAGATTAGGCAAGCTACGGATAGCATGGGATAGTAGGACGTGATAGGCGCCCTGCATGGCTGCCAAAACAGTTAAATTCGACTTCTGTAATAACTTCGACTTCTGATCACTTAAATTTCGACTTCTGTCACACTATGACTTGCAATCATGCTAAGTAAGTAAGTAAGTAAGAATGTTCTTTATTAAACGCAAGCAAACGCTCAGCGCTTTAGGCCCTACATACGAAGTATGCTGCGGTGTGTCAGCTGAATTAATAAACGAAGATTATTTTTATTAGTATAAAGTCATTCGAATAAGTTTAGGCCGACGTCAACGGTCTCGGAAGCCACGAGATATCGTCAGCACTATTCGAAATGCATCTCGTTAGACACCCATAAAACGAATCAAATTCACGATATATATTTCGGTTCGCGTAACGGTTTTTGAATCACAACTTTGGCAAGGCCTACTCGGCTATTCGGCTAATTGCAGCTAAACGACGTGTTATAATGAAAGTTTCAGGTTTTGTTTCAGTTTCAGTTTCTATTTCAGTCATAAATAGCCTTAATTCAGTTTCGATATCGGTTTATCGGACTGATTTCAGTTTTTAATTTCAGTTAAGGTTTTCATAGAATATGTATTGCAGTTTCAGTTTTCATCCAGTTTGTATTTCAGTTTTTGACGTTATTAAGCAAACTTATGAGCTAATGCGTTATGAACATGTTCACACATGAAACTTCTTATGAAAATCTGCTATTTATGTATGTATTCATAATTATAAACGAACACAGAAACTTTCATCTTGAAATAGGATAGCCTCAGCTACTGAATTCATTCATTCATTCATTCATTCAGAGCATTTATATAGCACCCCTTCAAGAAACTACTCAGGGAAGGCAGATACGACTAAAGAAAAAAGACTTGAGGACTTGTAAAACCCTGTCAGATGGCCAGCGATAAAGATTTACTGAAGTCCTTCTAAAAACACGCATATTAAACTGAAGGAAAAAACGACTTTAAAAAATGCTAGTAGATTTGTTTCTCTTCCCAGATGTCAAATCTCCACACAAACGGAAGATTGTTTCAGCATAAGTTTCAGAAGCCAGAGCCACTACTGAATTCAAGATCAGTTCGTAAGACAGAGAGTCAGTCCATAGTGGATGAGCAATTTGAAGCGAACAGGTTTTAAGTTGAGAACGAAATAAGAGAAGTGGATCATCAGAAACAGACAGAAGCAGGGAGAGAGGTAAGCCTACTGAACGGAACACACTTACATAGGAGTAGTTTCAGTTTAACGACACTGTGTGATAACAAAGATCATTAGCGTAGCCCTCCTCCTTCATGCAGGCTTGGGACACATAGCAAATATACGATATATATATATACATAATAAAGTCACATATATATAATAAAGTCACATACATATATATATATGTATATATATATGTATACATAATAAATACATAATAAAGTCATATATATATATAATAAAGTCACATAAATATATATGTATGTGACTTTATTATATATATATGTGAGCCTTTATTATATATATATATATATATATATATATATATATATATATAAAACATATAGGCGTAAGTTGGCACTATTTTAAAAGTGTTTTTCCCAAAAGGCCTATGCGTTTCCTTACTAGTGTTAGCGACATCTTGTCGGTCTTAACCAGCATTTTAATTGTTGGACTTGACTAAAAATAAGCGAAAAACAGCAAAGATTCCTATCGATGATAACGGCTTTTGATGCCATAAGACGTATAGTAGAACCTGGGACTATTATTACAGACTGTAATAATAGTCCCAGGTAGAACTGTTCGATAGAAGCAAATCGCCGACTTATCTTGCGATATAAAACGCTGCAGAGTTTCATGCGCTTTAAGACACCTTTAAAACTGTATTCATCGTTTCTTATATTTGTGATCCGCGTTTAATTTGTAAGTTTAGTTTAGTTTTTTTCAACTGTTGATTTTTGTTTAAAATATGTTATGTCATAATAACAAGAACCCAATGTTAGAAAATTATAAACATTACTTATTGGTTAATGAATATTCATGTTACAATATTACTAACATTCAACTTTAGTTCTTCGATATTGCATAATGGTATGGCTTGGTTAATGTACATGAACAGTTTAAAGGAATACCTTAATCAATTATAATACATGAATGATTTGTTAGTTGATGAAATTTGTCAGGACATAATGATCACAGACAGTATGAGATGAAATACTTTATGCTTAAAAAATATTGAATATTATAGTGAAATTGTAAAGCTCCGTTTGACACCTTTAATGGTGTCGTTCGGATGCTATAAGTTTATGGTTCTGATTGTATTGTATATTTTCTGTATTGTCGTCAACGGCCTTTGATGTCATAAGACGACGTTAAACTGTGGTGAAAAAAAATAAAAAATTTGTAAGTTATTCTAACTATTCTACTCTAACTATTCTAAGACACAACTACATGTATTCTAAGAAATCAATGTGAAATTTATAAATCTGAATTTAATTTAAAAACTCTGCTTGATGTAGGATGTATGCAGGGTGTAGTATACTCACTTGAGAAACTTGTTAATAAAGGAAAAATACTAGGAACAGTTGATTATATAATTTAAATGTTGTTGTTGTTGGTATTACAATGTTATATAAAATACTGTTGGATGAAATGTTTAATTAAGATATCATTTGATGTAAATAAATGTAAATCCTGTAAATAACTATGTAATTATATTGAAAAAGAGCCGAAATAGCAAAGAAAGAGCCGGAACGGCAAAAAAGAGCCGAAAAGGCAAAAAAAGAGCCGGAATGGCCAAAAAAGAGCCAGAATTGCCAAAAAAGAGCTATAATAGCCACATAAACAAAAACAAAAACAAAAACAGAAAAAAGAAAAGAAAAGGAAAAAAGAGAGAAAAAAATTACAATAAAAGAGCCAATGGGCCAAACATTAAGGAAATACATAAGAAATACAAAGACGTCAACGACCATTGTTGTCATAAGATGTCGTTAAACTCTGGTAAAGAAGAAGAATTTGTAAGTTGAGTTCTTTAACAGCTGAATTCAGCTGAAAGGGGTTATAGTTTCAAGTTGAGAACGAATTGACACGAGCGGCTGAGCAGAACGGATAGATATAGCCTATAGGGAGAGAGTTTCAAAATACAGGCCCAGTAACAGAAGGCTCGTTAACATGAAATAGGCCTGGAATATAGGAGCAGTGGTTAAATTCAACCACATCTCGCGGGATTTGGGATCCGCCATCTGAACTATCAGGATGATCAGTTTAACCGCTGTATGGAGCCTACTCTTTATTGCATAACACTTGAATCCGTCGACAGAGCAAAGTTAATAGTCACCGATCGGGGGTCGTGGAAAGAGAGGCGGTAGAGTACACCTAAAGATCCGATGAGGGGCAGGAGGTTTAGGGTAATGGGAACACTGGACGGGTTTAGGATAATGGTGACACTCTGGCACGAAGAGCAGAAGATCAGCACGGACGCGGGATCGCTTCCCGTTACCCTCCCAAGTGTTGACTCAGCCTTTCATTCGCCAGATGGCATTTGTAAAAATGAGCAGTAGGACGTGATAGGGCGCCTTACATGGCTGCCATACACTTAAATTCGACTCCTGTAATGACTTGTGAGCATCCATTCATACTATGATTTGTAGTGGGGCTGCGGTTTGTTAGTTTGAAATAATAAACGAAGATTATTACAATTGATTGGATCTGCATGAAGCATAATGGGTTTGGCCGCCTCAGAGAGATAAGTAGCGACAGGAACCATCAGCTTGGCACTCCACTGGCTATGAGATAAACAGAAGAATGGGCAGGATTAAAGAGATTGGATAACTTTTGACTGAATTAGGTTCACGGACGTCCTGGTGCAAAACAAAGTCGTCCATTCAGCTACTTTCCGTCGAGCCTTACATCCCGAAACCTCTGTGCAAGGGAGCTGGTTCACATGCTGATCTTGGCTATATTTTAAGACATGTATCTGCCGTTGGTATGGTCCATTAGCGGGGACCTAGGTGGCTTAGACCCATTCTAAAAGAACAGTCGTGATGATGAACCGCGGGACAGAGTAGCCGATTGGTTAGAGCGCTTGTCTACAATGCTGAGAGTATGAGTTCGATCCTCCTCCCCTGAGACGGTTACTGTGTAGAGGGACCTTGAGCAAGTCCTTCACTCACAATTGCTCAGCACCATCGATTGATGCTTGGGCATTAGATAGTGGCGCTTAACAAATGCATTTTCATGCATTAATGCATATCACCCGCTATATAAAAACAACGTGTTGTCCTAAATTAGGGATGCTCACCCTGGCACGGCAACAGATTATGCTTGGTACGTCACATGAGCTTTTCGCGGCAACTAACTGTTTATGTTATCTGTATTATATATATATATATATATATATATATATATATATATAATTTATATTACTAACTATAGTAACTGTTAGGCTCTAAAATTGAAATTGCATTCAATAGATGACGCTTGTGGTAGACAGTACATTTTACTCTTGCATCATGTCAGTCTGCTATTATTTTAACCTTGACTCCTGGTTTCTTCTAGCCGCTAGCTACCATGCCCTATACCCGGGCGCTTCGTAACAGAAATCGTAAATGTAATGGGTGACTTCTATCGCGCCAGTATCTAAAATGCACAAGGCATCAACCGATAGCGAATCAAAACCAAGCCGTGATCAGGTGATTCAGGTCGACATCCGGAAATGAGGCAGCCCATAAAAATTATGGAGGATAAGAAGCTTGAAAAGTTACCGTTCCGAGATACAATATATTAGATTGTCGCTTTTCACAATAATATAGATTACTTGAAAACATTTTAAAGGTGTCGAAAGAGTGCGTTGTAACAAATCAACTTTTTATTATTATTAATCCAATATTTAACGACATCCTATAGCTACAAGGCTGTTGACGTCTTTAAGTTTTTGATGTATTTCAGTTCATTTTATTGTAATGTTCTCATAAGTTTTCTTTCTCTTTTCTCGTCTTTGATTCCGTTTCTGATAGGATGTTGACGTATTTAAAGTTTCTGACGGATTAAGTTCATTTTCGTATACTGTCTATCATCAGTTTGCTTTCTCTCTTCTTGGCTTGGATTCCATTTCTGATAGGATGCTGTGACAGGTGATTGTTGTCGATCTCTTATTCATATAAATCATTATATACTGTTTTCTCGTCAATCTTATTAATAATATTCAACGATATTGTTCCACGAATACTATAGCGTTGGTTAGAAACATTTCAAAGGTGTCTAATAAGACTATTCTGTACTAGAGAGACGCAGCCTATGGTGATAGGCAATTTGATAAAGTAAGTAAGTAAGTGAGTAAGTATATCCTTTATTGAGAAGCACAAGCAAACGCACAACGCTGTACATGGCAAGATTAATACATTCAAGCAAATAAACAAAATTTATATATGCAACCAATGAATTGAATGAGAGGCTTTATTGTACAGAGGAAGAAGAGCTAGGGCTAGTCATAGGGGAAAATGAAGGGTTTAAATAGCCAGATCTAGGGAAAACATAGTTTATTTGTATAGCATCCGGGCAAGGAAGCATTTCTGACAGGTTGTCAAACATGGGAAGCTCACGGTTATGGGACCGTGGTCGCAGGGAGTAGCGCGATTGCTTGATCGGCGGCAACAATTTATGCAATACATGACAAGGATTGTGCAGAATACAGGCAAAAAGTCTAGTATCCGCATTGCTGCAGATTATTATTATATTCGTTTATTGGTGACAACAAAAAACTGATAGTCACACCGCTATCAGGTACATTGTGATTAAACAAGAGTTACGAGTGAATGCTAGGCAATATTAATCCATTAATATTGCAGAGAGTCTCAAATGAGGGAGAAGATGGAGGTAAGTACCCCTGGCGTACCAGCCTGTAGTTTCTGCCGACCTGGTGTCTAATGCACAAGGCATCAACCGATGGCGCATCAAAACCACGCCGTAATCAGTTCAATATCCAGAAGATCAGTCCGTAAGACAGAGTGGTCTACGGCGGATAAGCAATTTGAAAGACGCTCTTTGACACAATCTTATGCAATAATTGGAACTTGACTATATAGTTGGCTATTTGGTGTTTAACGACGCTGTGTCGTAACAACGATCAGTGTCGCCCTCCTTCTTAATTCAGGCTTAGGACTGGCGCTAACTGCGGTGCATAAGATTCAAAGTGAAATCTGGGCCAATAGTAGTTTCCATTGCTTAACGATGTCTTGGTTGTCAGGGCTGAGGGCCGTAGACGTCGATCTTATCTAACATATATGACAGAAATCAGATAATCCAGATTGGATCCTGAGTTTAAAGAATCTTCTGGCAAAGAAATAATGCAGAAAACTCGGTTTTAAACATAATAACATATAGCGTCAGTTGCCCCTGTTTTAAAGGTGTCTAAAGAGAGGCACCTGCTTTAATCAGTGCTAATAATAATAATAATAATAATAATAATAATAATAATAATAATAATCACTCATAATGATAATGATAATGATAATGATAATGATAATGATAATGATTATGATAATAATAATAATAATAATAATAATAAATGCCGTTAATAATAATAATAATAATATATTATTAATAATAATAATAATAATAATAATAATAATACACTATTATTATTAATTCTATAATAATACTGATCCGCGAACGCAATTAAACATATAGTGTTAGTTGCCCCAGTTTTAATGATGTTTAAGAACTCTGATTTTATAGTTAATAATAATAATAATAATAATAATAATAATAATGAATAATAATAATATATGGCCTTATTATATCATAAGACGTAATAAATACTAATTATTAAAATCCATTTTTCGACTTACAAGTCGATACTGGAAGCTGTTATGAAGTAAAACGCTTTAGAACACAAATTGCAAAAGACACTCATCGACAAGTTGCAGCCATGACGCGCATTTCATTGTCAATAACCTGGCTTTTGCTGCCATCTAGGGAATGAAGGCATCAGCTAAACACAGAGGCGCCTTAACGGGAATAATAACCGGGTCCGTGAAAACTTCAGTCAAGAGTGTTATCCATTATACTAGCCCCTCCTCTTGTCGCCATTAACTGGGATTTAATAGTTAAACCTGACTGAGTTATTAGCTAAAAACTGTAAAAAATCCAAGTGACGTTAATGGCCTTTGATGCCATGACGTAGTAAAACTGTTGGTTACAATTCAATTTCCGATTTACAAGCTCCGATTAAGAAGCTGCAGAAAGAAAAGTGATTTTCGACACCTTTAAAACGTTTCTCAGCGATATTATAATAGAAAGCGCTCGTTGTCAACTAACAAGTCCATTGATAACAATAACCGATTATTATTGCAGAGGCGTTTAATAACCGAGTTGAGCTGAACTACAGTAGGCCTACACCTGTGCTCTTGAGCAATTGCAGTTGTATTTGGGGTTAGTAACTTCTATTGCGCCGGTGTCTAATGCACAAGGCCTCAACCGATGGCATACCAAAACCGAGCCATAATCAGGTCAGCACCCAGAAGATCAGGCCGTAAGACAGGTGGATAAGCAATAATTTGAAAAGATAAGACACTAGTAATGGGCAATAATTATTTTAAAACTGGGTGTGTCGATGAAAGTGGTTCTGCGATGAAGACGATGATGATGATCACGACGATGATTTAGCCTCATGAAGGTCGACCCAACATGTATTCGCGAGATAGCGTTGGTCAAATGAGCAGTAGGACGTGATAGGCGCCCTGCATGGCTGCCAAAACAGTTAAATTCGACTCCTGTAATAGCCTAACTTGTGATCATCCGTTCACACTATCTACTTGCAATCATGCTGCGGTCTGTGAAAAGACTGAATTAATAAACAAAGATTATTCTTATTATTATAAAGTCATTCGAATAAGTTTAGGCCGACGTCAACGGTCTCGGAAGCCACGAGATATCGCCAGCACTATTCGAAATGCATCTCGTTAGACACCCATAAAACGAATCAAATTCACGATATATATTTCGGTTCGCGTAACGGTTTTTGAATCACAACTTTGGCAAGGCCTACTCGGCTATTCGGCTAATTGCAGCTAAACGACGTGTTATAATTAAAGTTTCAGGTTTTGTTTCAGTTTCAGTTTCTATTTCAGTTAACATAAATAGCCTTAATTCAGTTTCGATATCAGTTTATCGGACTGATTTCAGATTTTAATTTCAGTTAAAGTTTTCATAGAATATCTATAATTGAAGTTTCAGTTTTCATCCAGTTTGTATTTCTAGTTAATTTGATTGTTATTAATTCTAATTCTTATGAGCTAATGCGTGATGAACATGTTCACACATGAAACTTCTTATGAAAAACTGCTATTTATCTAATAAAATTCATAATTGCTAAACGAACACAGAAACTTTCATATTGACACAGAATAGCCTCGATGCTACTGAATGGCCAGCAATGATCAACCAATTTATTTGAGTTAGTCCTATCTTTCAAGGAAGAATTGCATATTGTTATTAGAACTGTTTAAGAGAAATTTCAGTAGAGCTTTCCGAAATGAATCTACTAGTTTTGTAAAATCTCTTCCCAGATGTCAAATCTCCACACAAACGGAAGATTGTAGTCAGCATATAGTTTCAGAAGCCAGAGCCACTACTGAAACATTCAAGATCACATAACGTAAGACAGAGTTTTCAGTGGTCCAGAAGTGGATGAGTCAATTTAGAAGCGAATAGGTCTTAAGTTGAGAACATGATTAATAAGAGAATTTTCCTAGGATCATCAGAACGGACAGACAGTGTGCACTGAGAGAGTACTATCATGCAAACTACTCCACAAATCTACAACACTTGCACTGAAGTAGTTTCAGTCCTAACGACACTTTGTGGTTTCTTAGATCATTAGCGTAGCCCTCCTCGAGTTGCCTTGTTTGGTGCACAATTCAAAAAACTTTATGTTGTAAGAATTTGCTTTTGAGATTTGTTATTAATAGCAAAGAAACTGGATTGAATAAATACTTTAGAACTCGTGCTAATTTGGTCTATGGCCGATCTGAAATAATCACAAATATGCTTCACAGTAATCAGAAGCAACGAGGCTAAAGATCATTGGCCTGAGTTGCCCCATGAATCCTGAAATATTTGCCTAATAGATTGAACGCTTAACTGGCAAAAGAACCTGACCGAACTTTGAGTCCCATGTATTCTGACGCCAGCAACTAATTCTAGTTAATTAGTTCAGCGTTAATTCTAATTCTAATTAATTAGTTATCCCAAAATGGTAATGCTAATCCTAATTATGAAATTCGAAATAATGCTAATGCCTAATTAATTTGTTAAGAAATCTTAATTACCCATCACTGGCAGGCAAATGACATTTGAAGACGTTATAACTGATCTTGCTAATGCAAATTAAGAGCCGTAATTTAAAAGTTCACATAGTTTATATTTTGCTGTTGCACAATACGTAACTTAACTTTCTATTAATAAGCAAAAAGTTAACTTTTTCATTACAATTATAAAAACGCTGTAGAGTTTGAAATTTCGATCGTTAAATTCAACCTTTAAAACTGTTTTCATCAATATCTCATTTTCAGACTTTCGTGGGCCCCTAAAATGTTCGTGGGCCCTAGGCACAGGACTTGTGCCTAGTGGATAAAACGGCCCTGGCTATATATTTCGCTTCGCGCAAAGCTTGTAACATACTGACTAGGGACTACTCGGGTATTCGGTTAATTGCTGCTCAAGACGCTGTGTGATAATCAAAATGTCAGGCAGTGTTTAATCTAACCTGGAACATGATTAATAGCCCATTTTCCTAGTTTCCCCAGAAAAATTAAAAGATGAAATTGTAGTCCCAAGAAAAATGAAAGACATGTAAACTATTCCAGAATATCTTACAACTCTTGCACTGAAGCATTTCTGCCCTAATGTCCCTTCTGGTTTCTTAAATAATTTGTTACTATCCCCCCCTCGAATATTGTTGGAAAATTGTTGTTGGTACCCCTTGAAAATCCTTCAAAAACTTCGTTACTACTGCACTGCCTCGAAAATTCCACGAATAATCTTGTACATCTTGCTAAAATTAGGTCACTCCCCCGGTCCTCAACTTCTCCAATAAGCTTGTTACCCCCAGAACCCTCGATTTCGACACCAAGGGGACTAGATTAAATCCTGAATGCCAGGAATCCAATTTTTACTTAACCTTTTGACGTGAATTAGCAAATTTATGAGCGAATGCACATGAAACTTCTTATGAAAAACTGCTAGTTATGTAGGTATTCATAATTTTATATTAATGCAGAAAGTTTCATCTTGAAACAGGATAGCCTCAGCTACTGAAAGGCCAGCAATGAAGAAGATTTTTACAGAAGTCCTTCTACCACAAGCATATTAAACTTAAGGAAAACACGACTTTATTCCAAAATACTAGTTTTGTTTCTCTCCAGAAAGTGCAAAGTGTACAGATGGGGAGCGATAGCGCATTGGACAACACACTGGCATAGAGAGCGAGAAATACCGAGTTCGAGAAACGTTCGCAGACATTTTGTAGTCTGCCAATGCACAAAATGCAGGCTTCTGTTCTTTCAAGTTAAGATGTATGTCTTCTGTCATTTGTGTCCTTGTGAATTGTTTCAATTGCATAACTGTACATTCTAAGAGTCTGAGATTTACAAATTCTGAAAATCAAAATAAAGAATATTGTTATTATTATAAACTGAAGATATTTTCAGCATAAGCTTACAAAATCTGTGCAGACAGTATGTCCGCTTTTAGACACCTTTAAACCGGTTCTGAACTGGTCCATATTATTCATAAAGAGCTTAAAGTTATCAAGTGACTGATCAGTTCTTGCAAGTAGATCGTCTTGGAGGCATTATGTTCAAGGCGTACTGCGCCAATTTTGTTCTCAGGTGGCAAGCACAAGTGAATAGAAGTATAATAGTATTGCGCCGTTGTAAAAAGAAAATAAGATCTCATTATACTTCACGTTTGAGAACGCATAGTAAAGTCGATAGTCAGAAGATCAGTCCATTAGAAAGAAAGGCTGTCTATGGCATATAACTTATTAGATAGTGGCGCTTAACAAATGCATATTTCTATAGTCTATACATTTATGCATCTCACCCGCTATATGAAAATAACGTATTGTCGTAAATGTACGTGTACTTATAAGAGATCAGCTGAAGACAGTTATCTTGTATAAACTTTTTCGTAACACGTACAAATTGTCACCGATAACAAAAGTAAGTCTGTAAAATCCACAGTGTTCGTGATACAATATAAGAAAATAACTCAATTAAAATAAATTTAATATTAGTACAAAATATGCAGAATCCCGCAGAATAGTTTCTAATATAGCCTAATAAATAAGGTAAACAAATGGTAAAAAATACTAAAAATAGCTATCGGAGTTTTTAGGCCAATACAGAAATAATTTCTTTTTAACGTACGAATATTATATGTATATATATACACATATATATACATATATATATATCTATATATATAATCCAAAGTCTCTTTTTTGTGTCCTTCCGTATGTTTGAAAGTCTCGCTAAAGGCTCCGAAACGGAACGCTTTAGCGATTTGTTAGAATGCTTACAAAACATTATTACGCAAGGTTTAGGTCAACGCGACTATTTTCAGCTCGAAATTTTATTTAAACGCCGATATATGGCCATTTTAAATTTCAAACTTTTCGACGAGGCTATATCAATACCGGTCTCTTACACCATGGCCATGATAGTAAGGCCATTTGTTTACGTCACGCATGCTAATTAAATATGCAATCTTACGTCACACGTAGCATATAGGTCAACGCTCTGATTCGCAACCAATCAGCTGTTGACAGTTGATTTAACATCAGAAGTGGGTAACACGTAGAATTTCTAGGTCATCGGAACAAAAGATTCGCCAATGCAACACTTTAGTGATACAATTTAACGAACGTTTTCATTTGAATTTCTATAGATCTTAGTACAAAATATTTCAGAATCAAAATTTACTTTAAATTCCGATATTTAGCCTTTTAAGTTTCGATGTGGTCATAGTTTCAATGCCATCAAATAGCTATCGGGAGTATATATTACATAGAGTTGCAATTAAACAAATTTCAAGCCAGCGCGTAAATTCGCCAGAGGGACACACGAAAAATTTTCACATCGTTAAATTCAAATTCACAGGCGTTGACGAAGATGTCGTTAAATTCAAATACACGGGCCTGAGGAAAACCCGGGCGAACGCCGGGAGAAAACTGCTAGTCGTATATATATATATATAACTACGTCACGGCGTACGCAATGCAGGCAAGATTTTAAGAAGGAACAAGATGAACTACTGATGACGAAACTGCGTATCTAGGGCGCGTGATGCATTCTGGTATAGCCGCAAGGGCTTCAAGTCTTATTAAAATCTTTGCAATGTAGCGCCATTCCCATTGTATATCAAGGACTAGGAATTTATATAAAAAACATCGTGTGACAAGTTTGATGGCGGCCATCTGGTGAACAGCAAAATATCAATTCTTTTACATAACAAATGCATTCATATTATTGTATTTATGAAGGAAAATCGACGAATAATTACATTTGCAGAGCAAACATTGCCTGTCGAGAGTAAAACATCATCTTTAATATCAGACGACAAATTTAAGCGTAGCGACCTCTCTGGGTAAGGATACAACCGGATATAGTTATTTTAGCGAGTTACCAATCCTCTGTAAAAATATAGAGTCCTTGTTTTAGATATTTTTAGGGGTTCTTGAAGAGAGCTTTGTAAAAGCCCAGATACAATGTCATGTCTATTAAGAGTAACCATAGCAACGAATTGTTACTCACTGACGTAGTCGTAGAATCACGGAACGTAGCTCATTACTCGGCTATAATGGGCTATCAACCAATCACGTCCAGCGCCTTTGACTGCCATTAACAGTTTCCAGTTGCATTTGCAGTTTAAATGTAAGCTTCTGTAAAAATGCAATGCATTTTCAACCAATCACTTTTTGCGCTTGCAATTTGCGTTCATGTAGAACCCAAAATGCTCGAATGACCTTACTGACCCCTAGTCATTACCTACAACAGTTTAAAACTTTAAATCTATGCTTCTGTAAAAATGTGTTGCAGCGCAACAGGTCATAATAACAATTACTACATAGGTCATGTTCCACAATGTAACTTCAAAATTCGGGCCCCTGCTAACATGAAAATGATCAATCTCGGGCCTGTTCTATACATTGAGCGCAATTTAGCAGTGTTTTTCATAGTCATCAAAAAATTGTTGCAGTCAGCAGGTCATATTATAGTTTGCCATATCGTAACTTCAAATTCGGCCCCCTGCGATATACTCAAAATGATCCATCTAAGGATTCTAGGGCCTATTGTAAAGACCTACACTGTAACGGGCTCTGAGTGGGGTCCTTTCAAATTCTGTTTGCCCCACCTCACCGCAGTATATTGTAGCTCTAGGCTATCTGCAGAACTGTAAAGTTACGCAATTGATTGTGTTTTGCAGGGCTAACTTTTAGACTTTTAGGCCTACTTTTAGACCTACTCCATGCACCGCATCGTTGCACGAGCTTATTTCCAATGAATTTCCTAACAAATACGCCTCCCACGTCGCGATCTTGAGATATTTGCCTAGATTTCTAATACCACTAAGTCCATGTGCGAAGCATACAAACCCTGGCATCCTTTAAGTCACAAACCATTTTCGACTATTCGAATTCATCTATAAAGGCTATCTGAGAATCTCCGAAACCGGTTTCCATCTCGTTTACCATGTTGCCGAGAACGTCACAATGGAGCTTGGTAGAAGTCGTCGTGTTGGCAATGGCAACGACTTCATTCGCATCGACGCCAGAGCTATTTATAGTTGTTGTGACGGTGACGTCATGTAGCGGGTTCGTTTCGTTCACAAGCGAGTCGACCACAAACGACGTTTCTGTTGTAACCGGAATGAGGTAGGGGCAGTTTGCATTGTGACCTAGGTTCACACCCTCCGTCTGGTGTTGGGCAGTCCCCTCTAGGGGGTTGGAATCCCCCACGGAGCTGTACGACTTGGTCGAGTTCGTTCGAGTAAAACAACAGGATGGAAAGTTCGGATGTTCACGGTGAGCGGTCGTCTGCTTTTTCGCGCCGGGTGACGTCATCTGTCGTCTGCTTTCGGACGCCGCGTTCAACTGAGATGACGTCAGCTGCTGTTGTCTGCTGTCGTCATTGTCGTTTGTCTGTTTTTGTTCGTCTTTCAATGTAGCCCGCTTTGGTTTGAGGTCGTTCATTTGAATTGTTGTGATCCCCGATGGTTCCTCGGGTCTTTCCTTGCCGCAGTCTGTTTCCGACTGCCAGCGGAAATGTTTTGGCGAGAGGACGATAGACGACGCTGAATTGACTCCGCTCGACACGGAGTCGATGGCCAGCGCCGAGTCGAGGAGGGAACCAGACTTGGCAAGGTCGACGGCGGCCGCGGCGGACTGTCTCGCGGCACGAAGCGGTCTGCTCGAAGGGTAGAGAGCCAGAGGTACGTTGCTGGAGCAGCTGAATGTGGACGACTTTGGAACGGCGTAGAGAGCAGGGTCTTTCGGTTCTTCCTGCATCGTGGTCAGTACTGAGCAGAACGGATGCCGGGGCAGGGCGAGGGACGACGAGGCAGGCGATCTTTCCGGCGATAGCAGCCTTGCGAGCCTCTGATCGTCGGCAGACCTTGACCTGGGCGGCGTCTGGGTTTCGCGTGCCAGGAGTCCTTCGGTCTCCTCGAAGTTCCTCGCCTCCCGTCGCAAGGCGTTCCTCTTCCGTGGATTTCCGGATAGGCTGTCCGTTCGTGATGCGGAGTCCGGGTCCGGGCAGTCGCGACTGCTGATCACGGAAACGGTCGACTGTCTTCCAACTGGTGGACGAACTGAAACGAGAGTCAACAAGGGAACAGACTTTTAGGTTAATCAGCACAAGACGACTCAAGGACTTTCCTATGTTAATACTAACATTTTTTACCCGGCTTTGCCCGGGGTTTCCCCATGCGTAATTTTATCTCTACCTTATATAGGCCTATTATTTGTTCCCCGGGCTAAATAATATAATAGTAAACGACGCTCGATCGTGTTCCATTACAGCGCTCGTAATTTTTCGGAACGGAGCCCGTGTTTTTATTTCGATTGCGCCTCGCGTGACGTATGACAACATTTCTCTTACGTCACGCCGCTCAAGCGAGGTTAAAATACGCATATTAATGGACTCCGTTTATATTGGTATTACGGAACCTCATAATTTAGAAGTTTGAAATGTCCATATGTCAGCGTTTAAATAAAATTGTGAGCTGAAAATAGTCGCGTTGAAACAGACGTGGCGTAATAACGTTTCGTGCGATTTTTCAAATCGCTATTACAAGCTGTCTGTTCTGTTAGTAGTTAACTAGTTAAGATTGTTTCAATTGCATAACATGTAAATGTACAGCGCAGTGGGTTTGTCAGGCGCTAAATTAAAGAAAAGATATTATTATTATTATAAAGCGTTCCGTTTCGGAGCCTTTAGAAACAGACAAACAAACAAACATAAGGAAGGACAACGTAAACAAACTAAGACTTATATTATAATTGTATTGTATTGTATTTTCGTTTATTTAATAACTTGCTGTCAAGACGCAACAAGTAACATCAATGCATGATTATGCAGTTATAGTATCAATAAGATATTGATTATGCTTTTGTTTGTTTGACTGTGTGCTTGCTACAAACGGACCTATAAAGAAATATCTATCTGTCTAAAGTTTTAATCGTGGTAGAAGTGATCCCCAGGAATGAAAACCAAGTTTAGGAGACGATATTGATCTCTGGACAGCCAGGTTTTGAGGCCATCGGGAAAAGTTTCTCTAAATACAGTGGTACATTAATTATTTATTTATTTATTGATTAAGAATATTCCATTTAACACCAGTTCAAGATCATCGCTACGTGTAAAGTTGAATTACGAGGTGATTCTGTTCACATTCCACAGGTGCTCTTCCCCTCTGTACTCGAAGGCAATTCTTTTTCTTTTCCCCTCTAGAAGAGTGGTAGGCAGTGCCCGACCTTTGTACATGTAGTCCAACTTGACATGGCAGGGTTCTCATCTGTTCGAGGAAAGCCTCTATTGATGCTCTTTCACACCTGCCTCCAAACTTTTAACCCAGATGCTACTGTATAGCTGTATCATCGTAGTCGAGCCACATAACTAGTAAGGAAGGGATGTCCACTTACAGCGAAGCCTGCGGGCCATAATAATAATAATAATAATAATAATAATAATAATAATAATAATAATAATAATAATAATAATAATAATAATTACGACAATTTATATGGCGCCGTAACACGGCCATGCCGTTACAAGGGGGCCATCAACCGAATGACTATACAATACAATAATCTACTATACCAAGTCCGGGCTTCCAGTCATCAAATGAGAACTTAGAGCAGTTAACACTTTAACGACGAGCTGCATTGGCTTCCCAGTCGCTGTTACTGCACTCTCGTCATTAAAATGTTAAAGAAGTCTTTAGATAAGCCCGTACAAACTGAGAGTCCTTCCAATTGGACCGTTTTAATGATGAAGTCCCCTATTATACCGTTACGTCTGCCGAAAATCCAACATACATGCGTTCTTGACCAACTGGTATTCCTTGAGCTTTCGACGAACTGCTGGACTGGACAGAGAGAAGAACTTCTTCTGTTTCCAGACGGGAGGAGTCTCCTAAAAGAAATGAATTCCAATTTATCAATAGCAGGCAAGCAAACAAAACGAGCCACGCATTTGTAATTAAATAAACAAGCTAAGTGTGGGCTACGCGTAACTACTTTATCTTCGTAGAATTGGAAATCGAGGGACAGGCTGCTAACTGTTTTCCTTGGATTCGGAAATGGAACTGAATACGACCACATCGATCGGAATTCACTAGGCCTCTGTGAATTGCAGCTGGTTTCAACGACTTAGGTTTTGAGCGCTGAAGATGTCCGGAAATTATAGTCACGATACTCAGCAAAGTAAAAAGATGTTGGCCGCCTACATATACGGTAGTATTACTAGACTATCATACGGGTAGTTGCTGTTTAACGACGCTGTGGCATAAGAAAGATGATTAGCGTCGCCCTCCTCATTTCTCCAGGTTTGGGACTGGCACTGCCACAGGTAGGGCAGTGGCGGAGTCTATCATGCTGTGGTCTGATGGTCTACTAATACGGCCTTGCGATCTATTAGGTTGCGCTCCGGGTCTGCAACCTAATGATACAGACTTGAGACCGCCGAACGCACTTCCTGTAACGACCTTGGATAAGTTGTTCGCACACATTTTGTGTGTGTCTAAGATTCGGATTAACTGACGTTGGGCGTGCAATAAATGAATAAAATGCGGTGCATAAATAACAGACAGAATATTAGAGGAACCTCTAAGGTGCACAGGTTCGGATTCGATGCGACCATCCTTTGCGCGGCCTCTGCCTCGACGTCCAACCGCATGGCGCTTGTGATCCTCGACATCGA
Source organism: Aporrectodea caliginosa (assembly GCA_020284085.1). Taxonomy (NCBI): domain Eukaryota; kingdom Metazoa; phylum Annelida; class Clitellata; order Crassiclitellata; family Lumbricidae; genus Aporrectodea; species Aporrectodea caliginosa. The sequence continues at coordinate 2,559,570 of JACEVL010000008.1, forward strand.
GATGGCGTGCTTGATGCGATCCCTGGCGCTGAAGCGTCCCTTGGATCCTGGACTGGTGGTCGTCCGCGGATCCAGGAGACACCCGACGAAGTCCCTTGCCACTCCGTCCGTCCAGGCGTCGTGGACGTTCATGGCACTGAACGAAACGATGCTGCCACTCCTCTTGGCCAGTTCGAGGGCCTCGCGTCGCTTTACGGCCTTCTCCCGTCGCATCTGGTCCTTGTAGTACTCGGCGAAATTGTTGACGATGATGGGGATGGGGAGGGCGACGACCAACACCCCACAGACGCAGCAGACGCCCCCGACGAGCTTACCCCACGGGGTCTTCGGGTAGATGTCACCGTACCCGACGGTCGTCATGGTGATTGCCGCCCACCAGAACGTCTCCGGGATGCTGTGGAATGCGGTCCTCTCCTCGTCCTTCTCGGCGAAGTAGGCGAGGCTCGAGAAGACGAGGATCCCGATGGCGAGGAACATCATCAGCAACCCCAGCTCCTTGTAGCTGCGATGAAGGGTGTACCCCAGTGATTGCAACCCCGTGGAGTGCCTCGCCAGCTTTAGTATCCGCAGAATCCGCATGATCCGGAAGATCTGGACGACCCTCCGGACGTTCTGGAACTGTTCCGTGCTGCGGTTGGACTCGACGAGCATCAGGGAGACGAAGTAGGGAAGGATGGCCAGGAGGTCGATGGCGTTCATGGCACCCTTGAGGAAGACGACCTTGCTGGGGCAGGCCCAGAAGCGAAGGACGTACTCGAGGGTGAACCATCCGATGCAGCCGGCCTCGATGGCCGCCAGGTGCTCATTGTCCGTCACGTTGCCATGCTTGTCGTGGCCCTGGATGGAAGGGATCGTGTTCAGGGTCAGGGAAATGGTCGACACGACGATGAAGAGGATGGATATGATGGCCACCAACTGAAACAACGATCAGAATTGTAACCTATTATACGGCTAATGATGCATATTATTGTTGTTGTTGTTGTTGTCGTCAAACCTTTCTTAATGGCGGGCCAGTGACAATATTTTTCCAGCAAGTGGCGGGCCACGGTGCCGAAGGCGCCTGAGCAAAATCGGGTAGGTATAGGCCTATCTAAGAGGGAGTTCGATGAGCCCATCCGCAGAATTTTTTTGCAAAAATAAATCTAAAATGTTGCATTTATTTAGTAAACAAGGAGTCAAATAAGGTTTTAAAACGTTAATTCTGATCTTGACTATCAGTCATAAACATCACATAAACTTATTAAGCCTTACAAATGACAAATGTGAACTCTTATTCTGAAATTGTGTAGTCTTTATGCAAGGCTCCATGGGCCAGAAATACATTGTCGGCGGGCTAGAAATGTCCCGCGGACTTGGCGGCTCTTTGACATCCCTGTTCTACTGGGACTTCTTTTTAAACTGAAACTCTTGCAGCTGGTTCATCTGAAAAGGGCAACTAACTGCCAGATGCAGAATTGGAAATTGTATGTCTCGGTGTGACAGTTTCTGAGAACCAACTACCTCGGTTAAAAAAAATATAAAATCCTATCTGTTTGTCTATTTATATTGCTGTCTGTATCCCTTCCTCTTCTATCTCTCGCTGCATTCTCTATTCTCTGTCTCTATCTCTTTCTCTGCATGTCTGTCTGTCTGCCTGTGTTTATCTGTATCTGTCTGTCTGTCTGACTGTCTGTCTGTCTGTCTGGGTGTCTTTCTTCCCTTCAACAGTCAAAGCCGTGCCACTTGTTTCAGTATACAGACACATTAACCGAATGCCATGCATCGTAAACAAGCTAAGAGAGAGAGAGCGACCTAGCTTTAACGCTGTTACAGATAGCATATATAAATTCTGTGCTAATATTATATAGGAATTAATATTATTTATGAGCGAATAATAATTATTGTTTGCCAACAGAGTAGACATAATGGTAACGACATCTATAATTCACGGCGTGTAATAAAATCATATTATTTGGCTTATTTCTCTATCTCTATGTGTCTCAGCGGATTGTGTGTTTGTCTGTGTGTATGTGTTTGTGTGTATGTGTCTGTGTATAATTATGTCTGTGTGTATGTGTTTGTGTGTGCGTTTGTGTCTGTGTCGTTGTGCGTGTAGCGTCCTTGTGTGACGCCATTAATAATTCCTGTGATCTGTCATGGAAAGGCGAGCGCTGCTTCCTTCATTCCTCTCCCCTTTCATCCGCCGCAACCGTATCCGACCTCCATCTATTTCCTCCTCCTCTTCGTCTTTCGATTCCTCCTCCTCTCTTCTTCATCACCGTCTGGCTCCTCCTCCTCTGTATCCAACTCCGCCTCCTCCACTTTCTCCTCCACTTTCTCCTCCTCTTGCTCCTCCTCCTCCTCTTCCTCTTTCTCCTCCTCTTTCTCCTCCTCTTTCTCCTCCTCTTTCTCCTCCTCCTCTTTCTCCTCTTTCTCCTCTTCCTCCTCCTCCTCGTCTTTCTCCTCCTCGTCTTTCTCTCCTCCTCCTCCTTCTCTTGCTCCTCCTCCTCCTCCTCTTCCTCTTTCTCCTCCTCTTTCTCCTCCTCTTTCTCCTCCTCCTCTTTCTCCTCTTTCTCCTCTTCCTCCTCCTCCTCGTCTTTCTCTTCCTCTTGCTTCTCCTCCACTTCCACTTCCTCCTCTACCTCCTCCTCTTATTCCTCCTCCTCCTCCTCTCTCTGCTCCTCCTCATCATCATCACCGTCTAGCTCATCCTTCTCCGTCTCCACCTCCTCCTATTCCTCCTCGTCCAGCTCCGCCTCCTCTGTCCTCCTCCTCCCTTATTTATTCCGCCTTTTCGTCTTTCCATTCCTCCCTCATCTCTTCTTTCTACTCCTTGCTTCGCATCTTCACCATGCATACACTTCCTTTATCCATCTTCTTCTCTTCTTGGTCTATTCCTCGCCTTGTCTAGTTCTCTTTTATTCTACCTTTTCTAATTATCATTATCTTTATCCTCATTATCCTCAATGCGGATAAAGTGCCTCCAACTGACTTATGTACACCGACCTTCAGTGTTTAATCTAGACGTCTCTTGGATCCGAGAAATTAATCTCTGATAAACCGACCGACCGGGAAGCGAACCCGTTCTATATAGCATCGACTGTGTTGCGACTTTTAGGTTGTTGGATGGATGCAGAGTTTAACGGCATCTTATGGCAACAAAGGCCGTTGACGTCGACAGAAATTATTTTGAACAGTTCTCATCGTTCCTATGGCATAAAGCATAAGCTCTATAATTGCAGCGAATTAAAAGGTTCTGGCACAATTCAATTGACTACTTTGTCCTCTGCCTATATAGCATCAGTTGACAATGTTTTAAAGGTGTGTAACGGGAGCGCTCTACTAAAGGGCGGTTGATCCAGTTTAACGACATCTTAGTAATAGGTTCAGTTTAACGACACTGTTTGATAACAAAGATCAATAGCGTCGCCCTCCTTTATCCAGGCAACGAGAACGAAGATAGGACAGGATACAGAGTTTAACGACATCTTATGGCAAAGGGCTGTTGACGTTGAAATTATTCTGATTAGTTCTCGTCGTTCCTATGGCATAAGCTCTCTATACAACGTACTTAAATGGTCCGGTAGCATTAAATTAATAACTGCGTCGTCTGCTTATATAGCATCGGTTGATAATGTTTTAAAGTAAGTAAGTATATCCTATATCCTTTATTGAAAAACCAACTGCTAACCGCATTTTGGTGTACAAAGATCATCAAATATTAAAAAAATTTAGGTATAAAGCATCCGTGTGACAAATGTTTTACGAGATAGAGAGTTTGCCTTAGGTATTATTCTATTGTGGGTTCTGGGGCGTAGCGAGTATGAAACAGTTTTCAAGGGAGGCAGTAGTTGATGTAATACATGTGCAGGGTGTGTAACGAGAGCGCTCTACTAAAGGGCGGTGGATCCAGTTTAACGACATCTTAGTAATAGTTTCAGTTTAACGACACTTTGTGATAACAAAGATCATTATTGTCTCCCTCTTCCTTTATCCAGGCTTGGGACTGGCACTGCCTGGCACTAAGGCACGGACGTGCAGTGACGGAGTTGTCTCCGGTAAGAGTGTGGTGCGTTCATCTTATACATGTGCACTATAGGCATTAGGGAAGCAGTCGAGACTAAAAGGCCTAATCTGTGTGGCGTCTGATAAATGCAACGAATGCTAGAGAGAGAGAGACACACAGACAGACATACAGACAGAGACAGAGAGGCAGAGGTCGAAATAGAGAGCCTGAAAGACAGACTTAGACTTAGAGAGAAATATAATTAGAGAGGACAGAGACAGAGATGGAAACAAGGACAGAGACAGAGAGAAGAAAACATACATGGAGAGATATACATACAGACACAGACAGAGACAGAGACGCAGGCGAATGAGACGTGCTAATACCTAAGCCTTCTTAGCATGGCTCGGTCTGAGGTCGGATTGGGAAGCATAAAACCCAGCTTAGATTTTTACAATTCAATTTCCCGCTGTGGCTGATATGAGATCAAACAATACAATATATATATATATATATATATATATATATTATATACGATATAGATATAGCTACTACATAGGCGTAAACATGCATATATATATAACACATGAGTCATACATGTATACTGATTATGCATGTGCGTACACCTATATATGCACTTATGCATGTACTGTATAAAAAGTGTATATACAAGCACTGCGTTGTGAGTGTTGAAAATTTCCGCTTGCTTTTACGACACCTGATCAGATCTGCCAGGTATAAACGTAGCCATGTTTCAGACGCTTTTGAGAGGCTGTTAAAGGCGCTAGAAAAAGATTCAGATGTGCACATGCACAAAAACAGAACTACACGGAGGTTAACCACAGACAGACAAACAGACAGACAGACAGACGGACAGGGAGACAGACAGACAGACGGAAGGGAGACAGACAGACGGGAAGGGAGACAGACAGACAGACGGGCAGGGACCGTCTCGTGATCATAGATATCATCATCATCACGGGGCGCGGTGGTTTAGGGGTATGTTCGGTGCCTTGCAGCCGGAGGGTTGCGGGTTCGAATCCACCTCAAAGCCGCCGCGTAGGGACCCTGGGCAAGTCCTTCACTCGCAATTGCTCATGCGCTTCGGCGTGAAACAACTCCGATTCAGTGTCCGCGCTGTAGTCGGGAGCGCCTCTGAGTAGAAATCTTGAAGGGGCGCTATAACAAGTGCTCATACATACATACATACATACATACATACATACATACATCATCATCATCGTCATCGTCATCGTCATCGCCATCGCCATCGCCATCGCCGTCGCCGTCGCCGTCGCTGTCGCCGTCGCCGTCGCCGTCACCATCACCATCACCATCATCATCATCATCATCATCATCATCATCATCATCATCATCATCATCATCATCATCATCATCATCATCATCATCATCATCATCATCATCATCATCATCATCATCATCATCATCATCATCATCATCATCATCATCATCATCATCATCATCATCATCATCATCATCATCATCATCATCATCATCATCATCATCATCATCATCATCATCATCATCATCATCATCATCATCATCATCATCATCATCATCATCATCATCATCATCATCATCATCATCATCATCATCATCATCATGTAATCGTCATCGAGTTCTTCATCCCACTGACCATCCAACTCATCGTCATAATCGTAAGAACCCTATGAAGAACGTCTTGTCGTATTTCTTCTCCGATGGCAACCTTTTCACTCGCTGCTATACGACGCCCGAAGCCACCCATAGAAATCTTCCTCGGCAGTTGATGAAGCGCCTTTTATAAATTGGAACGCACCTCGCGTTAAGATCGTCGATAGCCCCACCCATACAAACATACAAACAGACGGACACTTAGGAGGACAGAGACGGGGACACTGGCAGGAACGGACAGTACAACAGTGGGGTAATTACCAAGAGCACTGGCGTACCGACCTATTCATCACTGGAGATGGTGGTAGTGGTGGTGGTGGTGGTAGACTGGTAGTGGTGGTTGTGATGGAACGGGATTGGATGGCGTGGCTGGGCGTAATCTTTAAATTACATCAGTGGAAAGGCGTCCCTTCTGCATACGAATTAGGCTCTTTGAAAAAAGTGGGACGTTGGGTCTGCGCAGTCGAAAACAATGCTGCTTTCTAGGTCACGGAGTAGCCACGATTTACAGAAGGATCGATTTAAAACTAAACGCTCTTCGCTTATATAGAGTCGATGAGAACGATTTTAAAGGTGTCTTAAAGCGCATTACACTCTGCAGCGTTTAGTATATGTCTACGGACTGATCTTCTGGATGTTGGCCTGATTAGGGCTTTGTTTAGGTGTGCCATCGGTCGATGTATTGTGCATTTACACTGGCGCTATAGAAGTCAACTGGTCGCTTGGCAACTGGACTTTGTTCTATAGTTGTCATTTCTGGACGGCCCCTCTACAACGTCGCAGCTCTAGAAATTCGGCGCTTACGATTACAATTTCGAAGATACAAAGTAGTAATAGCACTGTAGCAGTAGCATTTGTAGTGATAGTACATGTAGCAGTGGCACTATGGCAGTAGTAATAGTAATATTAGTAGTAGCCTACTTATGGGCCTACCAAAACTCCGCCTGGCTCCACTGCAATCAGTACTTAATTCTGCTGCTCGTTTAATTGCCCGCCTACCTCGTTTCTCCCATATTTCGACTTTCATGACTCAAGACCTTCATTGGCTTCCTCTAACTGCTCGAATTCAGTTTAAAATTCTTTTTCTTACGTGTAAAACGTTTTTAGGTCAAGCTCCACGCTACCTCTGTGATCTCTGGACGACCTCTCCGCTCTTCTGACCATCATGACCTTCTAGTTCCAGGTCTCAGACTGCCACAGCACAGCATCGTGCCTATGCATCCGTTGGACCTTTGCTGTGGAATGACCTCCCTGCTTTAACTCGTGCTGTAATGTTATCTGGGGGTACCACTGTTTCTGCTTGTTCTCTTAAGACTTTTCTTTTTTTCGAGGGGCCCTTCGCACTGGAAGCGCTTCTGATTAGGTTGTACTGCGAGAGGCGCTTTATAAGTCCACAAATAGAATAGAATAGAATAGAATAGAATAGAATAGTAGCAGCAGCAGCAGCAGCAGCAGTAGCAGTAGCAGTAGCAGTTGTGGCAGTGGTAGTGGTAGTGGTAGGCTAGTGGTAGTGGTAGTGGTAGTGGTAGTGGTAGTGGTAGTAGTAGCAGCAGTAGTAGTAGCAGCAGTAGTAGCAGTAGTAGTAGTAGTAGTAGTAGTAGCAGCAGCAACAGCAGCAGCAGCAGCAGCAGCAGTAATAGCAATAGCAGAAGCAGTACTAAAAAAATAATGTGCATCACATTAAATTGATCGGAAGTACATAACAGTTATTTGGCGTTGCAAGCCAGAGCGTTAAAAGTATAAAATCCTAAAGAGCATCATCATCTGAATTTCCCATTTATATAGCGCCTCGACAGACAAATTCAAAGTCAATTGTAGATCTATCGGAAGAAAGACCATGATAGGCATAAACAGTTTATCGAGTCCAGCTTTGTTGCCTGGCGGGTCTCCATTTAGATAATACAGGAACAGCCTCAAGCTATCCCTTATTGACAATATCAAGACATTTATTGACAATACGAAGACATTTTATTGACAATATCATTGGACATTTTAGACAGAGCCTGAGTTAAGAGGAGACCAGAGAAACTGAGCTTTATCACTAGACAATTTACGTTTATGGATTGATGGGGGATGAAAGTCAACTTTAGGACGGAAATTCCTCAGCGTCAGAGTCTTAGACTCGTGGAATGGGTCTTATGGCACCAGACGATCTCAGCGAAATCTATGAGACCGGCTTTTAAGAAGAAGCTCTACAAAGGATGGGATATTATAAGCAGACCGGGTATTCTCTCGGCGGTTCTATCGCAGATAAAATGTCTTCGGAACCACTAACATGTAGAACCACTGTCTTGCAATGTCATGTTTTGTTAGGTGATATTATGTTATGTTATGTCATGCGATGGCATGGTATGTTATTCGATTGTTATGTCATGCGATGTTATGATGTAGGCCTAATGTCATGCTATGGTTTAACATGTTACGATATCTATGTAACGTCATGTTATGATATCTTATGTTATACCATGTTATAGATCAACATGTTATGTCATGCTCTGATTTCTTATGCTATGTCATGTTATGATATCTTATGTTATACCATGTTATAGATGAACATGTTATGTCATGCTCTGATTTCTTATGCTATGTCATGTTATGATATCTTATGTTATACCATGTTATAGATCAACATGTTATGTCATGCTCTGATTTCTTATGCTATGTCATGTTATGATATCTGATGCTATGACATGTCATGGTTTATCATGTTATGTTATGTTAAGTTGTTACGTCATGTCATCCTATGCTCTACCATATTGCTTTCAGGAGACTACTGAGGTACGTACGCCCCAACATACGCACGTAGACCGTTCTTGCTGCTTGAAGTAACGATCAAAGGACCTTAAATTTTATGGTCCGCAGAAGGTCCTCGCAGGCCACTTACGGTCTTAACGAGGTCCATAACCTATTAAGTGGAGACGAGATTTGCCCTCCAAGTCACGAGGTGTGAGACGAAATAAGGTTCCGGCGAAAATAATTCCGAAAAATAAAGTGACTTGGTTCACGTGACCAGGGTGGGAAGATTTGTTTTTAAACACAGGACTGTTCAGTCTGTATTGTTGAGAACGGTTTCTTACGTCAGGTCATATTTGTATGTATGTATATAGGTATGTATGAGTTTATGCATGTATAATATGTATGTATATATATGAATGTATATAATGTATGCATGTACATGTGCGCGCGCACACATACACACACATATGTATGTATGTGTGTGTGTGTGTGTATGCATGTGTGTATGTAAGCACCAGACGCTCTTAAAGACGGACGAAAGAATCAATAAATCGCGATGCTCTAGAATCAACAGATACCCGACGGCGAACTAGGCACAGCTGACCATGTGAATTCTGTCTCTGTCTGTCTGTCTGTCTGCCTGTCGCTCTGTCTAGTCTCTCTCCCTCTCTTTGTCTGTCTCTCTCACTCTACCCCTCTACCACCCTCTCTGTCTGTCTGTCTGTCTGTCTGTCTGTCTGTCTCTGTTTCTATCTCTCTACTCTCTCCCCTCCCTCTGTCTGTCTCTTTCAATCTACTACTCTACCCCTCTCTGTATCTCTCTGTGTCTGTGTCTGTTTCTCTTTGTGCCTGTGTCTCTGTCTGTCTGTCTGTCTCTCTGTCACTCTGCCTTTGTCTATGTCTGTCTCTGTCTTTCTCTATCTCTGTCTGTATCTGCCTGTATCCCCATATAGTTCCTGCTACTGTCAGCTGCGTAACATACGGGTCATTCAACGTATACTCTATAATTTAATCGTACATTCCTTAATTCTGACGCTCTTCGACTACTGTAACTCCATCCTTGCAGGTCAGCCGACCTTCAGAATGCGTCACCTACAGTACGACCTCACCTGCGTCGCCCTCTACTACCGAACCAACGCACACCAGGTTATGGTAATGGTAATTGCAGATTTATATAGCGCCACTTCAACACAGACTCATCAGAGGTGCTCGAATGGAAGCTGGAGGCTTTGTGATCCAATATAAAATCTACTGGGTCGTCAATCATTGCGCTCCTCTGCATGTGGAGATATGTAAGTACCGCGAATCAGTATTTCAACTCGAGCCGTAGTGACCTACTCATGTCTAGGAGCTTTTCTTCGAACAGGAGTGCACTTGAGCTCCTTTCAGAAAACATTTGTAACCATCGTAAAATGCTCTCTCCTATAATCAGTTCAAGTGTCATGCGTACGGCGCCTATATAAGGTACTTTAAAAGGCGCTATATCAAGTGTCCTGATGCACACATACACATACATACATGCATGCATACACTTACATATGTATACAAACATATGCAAGTGTATGTATGTGTGTGTGTCCGTACATGTACCTATGCCTATGTATGTATGCATGTATGTATGTATGTATGTATGTATGTATGTATGTACTATGTATGTATGTATGTATGTATGTATGTATGACATTGTATGTGTATACATGTATGTACGTGAGTTTGCGATTCATATTGTCGTTGTTCTAGTAGTTGTTTTTCCGATCGTATGTCGTCGACCCTGCACAATTATCAATAAATTGATCAGGTCAGATCCTTTACCGCCACTACCCATTTGAATGGGTTACACGCCTTTTTAGGTCCCAGTTTTAGGACCGCATAAATGCACAGTGAACACCTTTTAATCGCTTGCCATCACTCCTATGTTAAGTCTCAACCGCGTTTAAAATTCGCTAGATCGAGATTCATAGGGGCCGACTTTTGGGCGCCTTTGGTGCGAATGCACTAGAGACTAGAGAGAGGCAGTTCAGTGGGTGCGTCGCACCCAGAAGAATTCAAATCTTAAATTCATATTTTTTACAGTAAATTCCAGAAATCTCACAAGTACTGTATTGTATTGTATTGTATCTATCAATTTATACACAGTCAGTTAACTATACAATAAATTTGCAAATGTCCTATCAACAAATATATATATATATAATTATATATATATATATTATATATATATATATATATATATATATATATAAGACAGGCAACATACGCAAATTTCGAAACAATGAATGTAAGCAGTAAGGTTGCACAACTATGTCAGTCACCGTCACGTGAGTTTCAAATGCTTTTTCTAGCCAAGTAGCCTTTGACAAGAAAAAATTCTTTCTCCGAAAATGCTCTAAAACTCACCTACTGCAATGTAGAATATAAAATATTTTCCCGGGGTAGAACCCATGCACCCAGAGAGGAAAGCAATAGTTGGCGCCTATGTCCAGATCCATTTGGTACAGTAACGACAGTTGACAACGTAGGCCTACTGCAACAGTAGAAAACAACGCTTTACATGGCGTTGTACTAACAGTTACATTTGCTGTTAAGGTCCTCGTGTACGGACCACAGACAGAAAGACACCTTTTAAACGCTTGCCATAGCTCCTATAATAATTCCCAACTGTGCTTAATTGGTAGGGTTATTCAATTGCATCAGAAATAACTAGGGTAATTAAATATCGACGTGAGAACAGCAAGGGTAGCTGGGGTAGTTGCCAAAATTATTAATAATACAATAGAAGAACGGTCTCTATGGCACGGTCCGTACACGGGGACCTTAAAAGGCGTTGCACCATTCAAACACATGCAGCGGTGTTGAAGGATCTCACCCGATCAATTTATTGAAAGTTGAGCAGAGTCAAAGCTGTCAACCCTCCGTCTTCCCTTGATGACCTTTTATCTTGCTACAATTCAACACTTTCCGACCTCCTCGATATCCATGCCCCACTCATCACCAAACGCATCTCACAGAAAAGCAACCCTTGGTTCACTTCCTACCTCCAAGCTTTTAAATCTTTTCGCAGGAAACTTGAGCATATCTACCAGCGCTCCATCGATCCCACATCCAGAGCAAAAGCCCTCATCAACCTCAAATCAGCCACAAACAGATACCATAAACTCATCGCTGCTGCCAAAAAGAAATACTACTCCTCACTCATCCATTCCAGCTCCTCCAACCCTCGGCACCTCTGGAGAGCTGTCAACTCTCTTCTTCATCGCAAATCCTCCTCACCGCTGCCAAGTTCCATTCCCTCCCCGTCTATCGCTGATACCTTCTGCTCATTCTTCTCGGACAAGATCTCATCCCTTCGCTTCACGCTACAGTCTCTTCTAGATTCACACTCCCCTAGCACTGATCCACTTCCCTCTCCAGATCCTACTCCTCCTGCCTCCCAGTCATCGCTCTCAATCCTCTCTCCTGCCTCTGAAACAGAAGTGTCACTCCTATTAAATTCTCTTCCCAACAAACAATGCGAACTAGATCCTATCCCCACCTCTCTTCTAAAAGACTGTGCCTCCGTCCTCATTCCAGTAATCACTAAAATCATAAATCTTTCACTCTCTTCTGGCAACTTCCCAATGGTCTTCAAGCAATCTCTTGTTACTCCACTTCTGAAAAAATCAAATCTTGACAAGGAAAACCTATCTAATTACCGACCTATCTCCAACCTTTCCTTTCTATCTAAATTAACTGAACGAATTGTCCTTTCCAGGCTAAACGATTACCTCTCTTTTAACTCACTCCTCAACCCCCACCAATCTGGCTTCACTAAACACCACTCCACAGAAACTCTACTCGCCTCTCTGTACAATAAACTGGTCTCTGCCATCAGCCATCAGCAAGTCTCCTGCCTCTGTCTCCTTGACATCTCTGCCGCATTTGACACCATCGATCACAGCCTCCTTCTTCATCGACTTTCATCTTGGTTTGGCGTCTCTGGTACTGCTCTATGTTGGTTTCAGTCCTACTTGTCTTCCAGATCCTTCTCTGTTAAAGCATCCAGTCATTGTTCGCAACCCCTCCCGCTCTGCTGTGGTGTCCCTCAAGGTTCCGTCCTGGGCCCACTGCTCTTCATTCTGTACACTACACCATTAAGCCATCTCATAAAATCCTCTTCTGTTGACCACCATCTCTACGCAGACGACACCCAACTCTACATATCCTTCTCCCCCAGCTCTTTTTCTACTTCCATTGCAAAACTACTCAATGTGGTTAACCTAGTCTCTCAATGGATGTCGTCCAACCTGCTTTGCCTCAACCCTTCCAAAACAGAATTCATCATCCTCGGCCTTCCTGACCAAATCAAGAAAATACCTGACCTTTCAATACACCTATCTACTAACTCTTCATCTCTTACCTTCACCTCTGATGCCCATGTCCGCAATCTTGGTGTTACTTTTGATCCACATCTCTCCTTCTCTAATCACATCTCCAACCTCTCGCGCTCCTGCTTCATGCATTCGTGACCTCCGCCGCATCCGACCCATGCTCGACTTCAAAACTGCCTCCACCATTGCTACCTCCATTGTCCACTCAAAGCTCGACTATTGCAATTCCCTCTTTCTCAACCTTGAAGCCACCCAACTAAAGCGTCTGCAGCTCATCCAAAACTCATTAGCCAGAGCCGTCACCAGAACGCCCAAGCATCATCACATCACTCCAATCCTCAAATCACTCCATTGGTTAAAAATCCCAGAGCGAATTCACTTCAAAGTCCTATCACTAACCTACAACTCCCTACAACACTCCCAGCCCAGATATCTCCGCGAACTCTTCACCATCCAGCCAACCCGTTCTACCCAATCATCCTCCGTTCTCACTCTTTCTAGACCCCCGGTCACTACTCATCTCAAGTTCTCCAACCGAGCAATATCCAACACTGCGCCGCGTCTCTGGAACGATCTACCTCCTGAATTCCGCACTTTTCGGTTCCTCCACCATCATCGCCAATCATCCACCATCATCTGCCTCAGGCTCCTCTATCCATCACCCCCAAGGCTTTCCACTCGAAACTAAAGTCTCTGCTTTTCAAGAACTCTTATCCTGACTCATCTGATCCTGTACCTTCCAATCCTCGACCTAAAAGACACCCGCCTTAACATCTGCTGTGCCCTCTCTGATCCCCTGGAAACCGGACTCGGACCTCCCTCGGACTACTCTTTTGGACAACCCCTCTGATTAGACGCAGCGCTCGTGAATAAGCTGGTGCCCTGCGCTTGGCTTTCGAGTGGCGCTTTAGAAGTTTGGAGATTACGATTACGATTACGAAAGCTGTTTCTCTCTGTGTCTGTGTCTCTGTCTGTCTCTCGCTCTCTCTGTCTCTGTTTGCCTGTATGATGTATCTCCATACAGTTCCTGCTACTGTCAGCTGCCTAACACACGGGTCATTCAGCGTGGTCTATCCTTCAGTCGTATTTCTCACGCTCTTCGACTACTGTAACTCCATTCTTGCAGGTCAGCCGACCCTCAGAATGCGCCAAATTCAGTACGACCTCACCTGCGTCGCCCTCTACTACCGAACCAACGCACACCAGGTTATGGTAATGGTAATTGCAGATTTATATAGCGCCATTTCAAGACAGACTCATCAGAGGCGCTCGAAGGAAGTTTTGTGATCAAGTATAAAACCTACGGGGTCGGCGATCGTTGCGCTCTTCTGGTTATGTAAGTGCCGCGACGATTCGGTACATCAACTCGAGTCCTCTGGAACTCCTACCCTACTCATGTCTATAGGAGCTTTTCCTGGAAGGCTGGAACAGGAGTGCTCTTGCAGCTCAGAAACATTTTAAAACCATCTTAAACCATCTATGTCAGTTGGATGTCATGCATCTTTATGTACTTTAAAAGGCGCTATATGTATGTGTGCAATGCCTTTATGTATGTATGTATGTACTATGTATGTATGTATGTATGTATGTATGTATGTATGTATGTATGTATGTATGTATGTATGTATGTTATGTATGTATGTATGTATGTATGTATGTATGTATGTATGCGTGTGTGTGTGCATGTATTTATGTATGTACGTATGCATATGTATGTATGTACGTGATCCTGTGTGTATGCGATTCATATTGTCGTTGTTCTATAGTAGTTGTTTTTCCTATCGTCGTTGTTCCCGTTGTCACTGTTGTTGTTGTTGTTGTTGTTGTTGTTGTTGTTGTTCGGTTGTTTGTCGTCGATGGACAACAGATACTGCGTCATAAATATTCGACTTGATTCCTCGACGAAGACCAAGTCACAGAGTCTGAGTCCATTAGGACGAAGGACGGAAGGACAGGACAGAGGACAGACGGACAGATAGACGGATGGACGGACCGACAGAAGGCGGGACAGACAGAGGGACAGACAGAGAAACATATAGAAAGTCAGACGGACGGACGTAGAGACACAGGAACATAATTACAGACAACAAAGAGTTAGATGGACACGTTGAGGGAGAAAGAGAAAGTGACAGAGACAGAGAGAGACATAAAGACACATACACCTAGAGAGAGGGAGACAGAGACAGAGAAAGATAAACCGAGAGACAGAGGGAGACAGAGAGAGACAGAGACAGAGAAAGATAGACAGAAAGAGAGACAGACAGACAGAGACAGACAGACAGAGAGAGGGAGAGAGAGACAGAGAGAGATAAACAGAAAGAGAGACAGACAGACAGAGACAGACAGACAGAGAGAGACAGAGAGAGACATACACGCACACGCACAAAAAGACGGACGGACGGATAGAATGACGAGCGGGCGTCCACTATCGATCGCGGCATAAGCGGACAGCTGCTGCTGCTGCTGCTGGTGGTGGTGTTGGAGCGGATGCTGAGTGGAGGATGCGGCGGAGGTGGATTGGAAGAGGGCATCAGAGATGGAGGTATGGGAGATGGGGGTGGATGGGTCGTCTTGGCTGTTCCGTCTTCATTTCGTCTGCCATGGCTGCTGCGACAGGCCACACGACGCCGACCAACATCATCAGCCATCTTCCACCACCAGCATCATCTGTCTGCCTGCTTCTTTGTCTGTTAGTCTGTCTGTCTGTGTGCCTGCCTGTCTGTCTGTCTGTCTGTCTGTCTGTGTGTATACCTGAATTTCTGAGTGTAAACTGTGTATGTATGTCCATCCGTCGCGTCGCTCATTCTCCGTCTGTCTGTCTGTATGTTTGTCTGTGTGTCTTTGTGTTTGTCTGTATGTCTGTGTGTCTGTCTGTGTGTGTCTATTTGTTTGTCTATTTGTCGGGTTTCTTATTGTTCCAGTTTTCTGTACCGCTTAGTGCATTAGCTCTACTTTCGTTTTACTGTTATTGAGAGAGAGAGAGAGAGCGAGAGACAGGCAGAGAAAGAAAGAAACGGGCACACAGGCAGACACCGACGAATGCATAGATAGAATTTATTACACGCAAACGACGGTATCTCGCTGTCTTTAGCACAGGCAGACTCAAACAGACAGACAGACAGACAGAGACAGAGACGAAAACAGAAAGAAACGGTTTGAAGAAAAAAAGAATCTTATGGCGTGCAAATACCCAACAGTGTTTTGTTTCTGACAGACAGATAGACATACGTACATACATACATACATACATATTACATACATACATACATACATACATACATACATACATACATACATACATACATACATACATACATACATACATACATACATACATACATACAATACATACATACATACATACATACATACATACATACAATACATACATACATACATACATACATACATACATACAATACATACATACATACATATTGTAGCGTCTCTATTGTCGGATGTTCTAGACTTAACGCTACCTAATACAACTCAACACTGTGCATAGAACGTTTACCTTTATTAATCATAATACACTAAGCTACAGATTACACAATGCTAGGTGAGCAGCAGCCACACTCGTATATTTAACCGACCGCTAACTCAGCTCCGCAAAACACTGGTTTTATACCCCGGCAAGATAACCCCTTGCCTGCACACACCACTCAGGCTACCAACTCTGCTTGCCAACCGCTGTCACTGCACACACACCTAGGCTGATACTACACACCTACATACTACACTACATGCCCCCCTAAGTGAATGACCGTGCCGCGGTCATTGATATATATCATAAACATCATAAAATGACAACTTAGCGTAACTATAACGATGCAGATACAGTAATAAACAAACACCACGACATACATATGCTAACCAATACCAAGTCCAACTCATAAAAATGTCAAATAAGCAAAAGCAAGCAAACTATAATAAAATGCAATGTAACTCAAAATCCATTAGTTCAACCAAAACATTAACTAGATAAAGACTGAATATCAACCAACTCAATGCTAGGTGAATACGGAACAGGAGAAGAATCAGCTGATACATCCAAAGCCAAAGGAACAGTGAATTCAGCACTGGATATAAAAAGTTTCACGTAGTAACGCTTATGAATTCCAATTATATGACGCAATCTCCCAGCTGTGGAGCAGGAAATTCTTAATGACTGCGGCAATACAACACGAATCTGCGAATGTTTATGTAACACAGCTACTTGCCAATCAAAGAGTAAACTAGACCATAAACAATGACGCTGAAGACGAACCTGCGATATAGCACTTAAAGCCATGATCTCATAGTCATTAACAGCAAAGTGAAGTCTATGCCAAGGAAGAACCACCGTGTTAGTTGCGTTTCCGATATGAATAGCCAAAAAAACAGCCTGTGGACTGGTAGATGTCACACAGCACTTGCATACGAAAAACCCCAACCAACAAAATGAGAACCAATAAACTAATCACCACAATCTGTGACTATAAATAAGCAAATTATATCTCGATACGAAAGTAAAGGACAATTATGAATATGCAACAATGACAAATATATATATATCGAAGCAAGCAACGATCACGCAATACAACCAAATACACTAAAAGTGACTAACAAAACACCTTACACTTAAATAACGCCCACAACCATTGCCAAGGTCATAATACCGAAAACGAAAGTATAGATGACTTGAACTCTCAGTCGCTGCGTTGCGGCTAACCCACCACATGTGCACAACTCAGGATACTATCAACAATAAAAGCCAAATGATGGTGATGAATTAAAATATAAAATCACGACATTATAGTCGATTTAATTAGTGCTGAATTTATCTAAAGTGATAAATATACCAATAAGATGACTGGCCAGTCGGAACGAAACATACTCGTAAAAAGAAAAGCACATTAATAATAACCTCTCTTGTAACCACAGCATGTAAGCACCACATATCATACACAATGGCTGAATCAAAGCACAAGAGGAAGTTATATAGTCTCCGGACGTAATAATAAGTCATTCCAAGGAGAACTATCATCCTAGCAAAATCATAGAGTAACCCTGGCTTATAGTATCCAACCACACTAATCATTGATCCCTTCATGAACGGACCTAAGTTGCTCAGCTTGAAATCTGACAGGAGTCGGACGTTTACGAATTTTCCCTGTCATAGTTCGTTTAATGTGAAACTGGCGTTTCAAAAAATCACTCACATCACCTTCAGGTATCCATTCTGGTCGCACAGACTTATCTTTATATACCACACGATAATACCTTTGCTTGTTGATCAATTTCATACCACTTAACAAATCAGCTTCAAGCCAAGGCTGAGGTAATGGATCACCGATAGGCATCGTGCCAGACGAATCCTGCAACAAATCATTATCAGTAATCGGAACAGTTGGAGGAGACTCCGACGGAATGGCATCCTGTTCCATCAAATCACGGCGATCAACGTAAGGTCGTAATCTATCAGCGTTCACTGGGTGTCGTACAGGCTTGTTCGTCTGTACATTACGTAATAGATAAGTGAAAGACCCGGTCTTGGAAGTTATATAAAAAGGTCCTGTAAACTTATTATACAATTTAGCCTTCTTTCCGACTGGCGTGACAGGGTTAAATAACCATACAAGATCACCAATAGCGTAAGTAGGTAAGGTAGTGGTACGGTCATAATTCCTTTTGTTACGCGCCTGTAACTGAAGCGTACCTTCGATTGCGTCTTGCCTAGCCATTTCGAGAGCCCTTGCAATGCGCTTAACGTATTCGCTGGTGACATGCTCTTCATCCGCCACACCCAATTGTCGATCAACCGAAAAATTTAAGTCCCTCCCAAAGAGAAGGAAAGCCGGGCTATGGCCAAGATGAGCATTCGTAGTAGCACGAATTGAATACAAAATCGCAGGAATGTAATCTGTCCAATCCTCTTCATTAGTGCAATGAAGTCGTAACATCTTCCAAATAGATTTATTGATCACTTCACAAGCCCCATTACAACGCGGGTTATAGCTAGCTGTATATATGCGTTGAACACCGAATAGTGTAGAAAGTTCAGAAACAATGGTACTCAAGAAATTTGGGCCCCTATCCGAAAGTAACGTATGTGGACCGCCATATCTACTAAATATCTCTCGATACAAAGCTTCCGCAATCGTTCTCGCAGTTTGATCTTTCAACATAATGGCCTCCGGCCAACGAGTAAGAGATTCAACGCAAAGAAGAATATACTTGTACCCATCTCTGCTTCTAGGAAGTTGAAGAATGTCCATATGCCAACGACCAAATATTTGCTTTATTGGCAAAGACGTAAGTGGTGGTTTATTCAGCGGAAGAGGAAACTTGCATTCCTGACACTTTAAACACGAAATTATATGTCTTGACACAGCGGTATGCATTCCTTTCCAAAAATATTTACGTCTGATCGATAAGTAACAGCGATGAAAACCCGGATGGCAACAGTCATCGTGATAACTCTCAAGTATACGCTGACGCAACTTCCTAGGAACGACGAGTTGATTAATGTACGTTCGACTAGGTCCTCTAGATCGAGGTTGATAGTAATGAAACAACAAGCCATC
Organism: Aporrectodea caliginosa; assembly: GCA_020284085.1. NCBI lineage: Eukaryota > Metazoa > Annelida > Clitellata > Crassiclitellata > Lumbricidae > Aporrectodea > Aporrectodea caliginosa. Next base: position 2,578,898 of record JACEVL010000008.1, read on the forward strand.
ACACAAAGCATACTCAGTACTCTCAATCACGATTTTCCTAGCATCCTGATCATTGCCTGGAAGTTCCCCGAACTCCAAATAACGAATCATAGGACCACAATCCGAACATGTAATCTGTTCATGAGCTGTTTGGCGCAAAATGTCCTCCTCCGTCAGGTCAGCAGGTGTAATTAAATCCTCCTCAACGATGATGTTCAACTGCACCGGTGTAACCCCAACAACTATCGGAGCCAAAATTTTATCTTCCATGTCATCCGATTCATCAGCTTGCACTGGATAATGACGACGAGATAAAGAATCCGCATTACTGTTATTTTTACCTTGTTTATACTCAATCGTAAAATCATACTGTTGCAACAACAACGACCAACGGAGTAACCTGCCAGAACTACTGGTTTTCAAGGACTGCAAATATTTTAAACTTAGATGATCAGTATAGACAGTAAATCGAGTGTTAGCCAGATAACAATGGAACTGTTTAATGGCACAGACCATTGCTAACATTTCCAATTCACTTACAGAATAAGCTCGTTCACTAGAGGTCAAACTACGTCCTCCATACGCAATAGGACGTTCTCTGCCACTCCCATCTTCTTGAGCCAAGACGAAACCAATAGCCTGAGAACTCGCGTCGCAATTGATGATAAATGGCATTTGCATATCCGGATAAATCAACACAGGAGCAGTAGCTAAAGCTTCTTTAAGCTGCGTGAAAGCCAGCTCACAATGATCATCCCAAACGAACTCTAGATCTTTTCTTAATAATCGATGAAGAGGACTGGCAATTATCGAAAAGTTAGTAATAAATTTTCGATAATAGGATGCGAGACCGAGGAAACTACGAATTGCCTTAGGACACGTAGGACGCGGATAAGATTGAATAACCTCGATCTTTGAGTTATCAACAGAAACGCCCTCTGGGCCCAATACATGCCCCAAATACAAGATCTTATCCAGACCGAAGGAACATTTCTGTGGATTCAACTTCAAGTTAGCATCCTTAAGACGGTTAAACACCTCCTGAAGATGGACAAGGTGCAGATCAAATGATTTGCTGTATATCAGAATATCGTCTAAATATACAAGGACATTTTTGAAGTGCAAATTTTGGAACACCCTAGCCATTAGGAGCTGGAAAAACGAAGGTAAGTTTTTCAACCCAAAGGGAGAGGTACGAAATTGAAATTGGCCTTCGTGAGTCACGAAAGAACTCTTTTCTTTAGTGTCTGGATGCAACGGAAGTTGATGATATCCGCTTCTTAAGTCCAATAGACTGAAATATTTTGGCCTACCCTCTGCCATAGCATCGAATACATCATTGAGTTGAGGAAGAGGAAAACTGATTGACTTAGTTACTGCATTCAACTTTCGATAGTCAACACAAAACCTTATTTGTCCGGACTTTTTCCTAACAAGGACGACGGGACTGCTCCAACAACTCGAACTAGGTTCAATAATCCCAGCGTCCAACATCTGTTTCGTCTGCCTTGCGATTTCAGCTTTCGCTGCAATAGAATGCCTATAGGCTCTCTGATGCACTGGAGTAGCATCGCCTGTGATAATCGAATGCTGGACATAATCAGTTCTACCCAAGTCTGCCAGAGATTGTGAAAATGCGCTCGCATTCCTCTGTAAAAAATCTTTCAACTTTGCATTCTCATCATCCGACAAATGATCAGAATGATAATTAATCTTCAAATCCTGCAACGATGTAGATTGTACAGGGCATTCAGGACAACAAAAATCATTACATTTAGCATCATTACATTTAGCATCAGGGCGAGATGCATCCGAAGATTGTTTCGTGCCAAACAAATTACTTTTAGCATCCCGATGAAGATTTTCCGATGATAGTTTGGTGCCAGCCGCCTTATCTGAATTTAGATCCAAGGTTCCCAAATCCGATAATTTGGAAACATCTGTTTCACGTTGCACCATCATGTCGTCTAATTGCTCTGCACTGTTTTGAGCGGAATGTCTGGTGATTGTATGATCATCATCATCATCATCAGTAAACGCTGCCAAAACATTAGAGGTTACAGGTTCAATGGATGCTAATGGCTTGTGGCGTGACAACCATAATACATGATTTGTAGGATTGAGAATTTTACAAACAGCTGTCCGGCCTGAAGAATCAATTATGCTTCGTGCGCAAATAAATTTACGTTTCGTGACATGCTCCAATGGTTCAATAATTGAAACGTGCGATGAACAGTTAGTAGGGAGCAAAATTGGAACAAGGGTTTCAGAGAGAGGAGGAAGAACAGTAGCATGCAATGTAAAAACTGTTGGCAATCGAACATTTACAGTTGACAACCGTGTAGACGTTAAATTATCAAAAAAACGTACTACATTCTCCTCAAAATCCACTTTCGCACGACCAGCTTGTAAGAAATCCAACCCCAGAATTAAATTAAAACCCACCTCAGGCAATATCAAAACTTCACAAGGCAAACCCAAACCTGATATGTTAATAGTCATGACCGCTTTCCCCAAAACCTTCACCGAACGATTATCAGCCAAAAACACATTTTTACTATCCCCTTCCTTCAACGGAAGCATAGGAAGTTTCAACTTCTTTAAAAAGTCAACACTCATACAACTCACAGAAGCACCAGAGTCCAACAGACACCTAACTGTCAAATTCTTAATTTGCACACAAATGGTATTTTTATGCAATGGCACCTTATCAGTTTGAGCACAGACGCCTTCCGTCGACGGGCCACGACGGTAGGCGCGTTCCTATCTTTGATTAGAGTAGCGTCCCCTAGCGGAACGACAGACTGACCGCAAGTGACCACGCTTCCCACAACTGAAACAAGTGACCCCCTTTCCCCGGCAAAAACCAGTAACAGAATGAAAACCCCCGCAATTACCACAAGTGGACTTGGAAGGTGTTCGCCAGTAGGAAGATTGTTGTGGTCGATCCTGGTTGTTAGATGATCGATACTGTGTGTCAGCTGGTTGATACTGCCGTGGCGGAATCGGTTGCTGGACAGTGTAGCCCCGGTTGTCTCGGTTGTCCGAACGTTGTGACGCATAGAACTGCGTCTGCCGATGGTCTTGAGGCGACGAAGATGAAGCATAGACGTCGTGACGCGTATCAGACGATGATGGAGGAGTCGATTGGTCCATAAAAGTGACATGGCGAGACGAAGGGGATGGCGATGACGATCTTCGGTGAGCACTGACAGCAGCTACATTCGTGAGTTGTAGCTGTTTCAACTCCTCCTTTATGGCAGTCAATTCCAGGACAGTCTGGCGAAGATTGTCGGCAGCGTCACCCCGATCATCCTGGGATAGTTCCGCCAGCCGGCCCCATTTCTGAATTTCCTCAATAGTAGTCGGATCATGTTGAAGCACCAGTTGACGTATGTGTGCCCGAAGACCGTTCAAAGCGACGAGGAACGTCTGATCCACCCCAATTTCGAGCTTTCCGGCAGCCTGCTGAACTGTAGTCAGAAAATCATCCACAGATTGTTGTGGCGCCTGTTTCAATGTCCACAGCTCAGCTGACCGTTTCCATGCTGTCGTTGAATTTGGACCGTACCTTTTAATGAGGGCTTCACGTAACTCCTCATAGTCCTCACGTGTCCGTCGGGTTTGCGTATTAAACCACGTTGCACTGCCTTCCTTCAGAAGAAGAGGTAACGCCGAAAGTTTTTGTGCTTGCGTCATTGTCCGAAAAGTGGCCCACAAGTCAAAGTTCTTCAAGAATTCAATAATATCGTCCTCAGAACGACCCGTGAAAGCAGAAGGTACCAGCGTATTCGCCATCTCCTCAGAATCAGACTCAAATTCAGAACTGTCAGAACTCTCAGATCCGTCGTGATCAACGAAGACAGATTGGTCCGGCAGCGATGATACTGGCACTGACGACGGAATCACTGGAATCAATGGCGATGCGGCAGGAGTAGTTAAAACGTATGAAGAAGACGGAACCAGTTCAGGAGAAGACGATAGAAATGTTGAAGATGTCTGTTGTGATTTTCCCGATCTAAGGAAGTAGTGACCAGCGGTTGCGTTTTCCGGTGCACTCATGTGTGTTCTTGCTGCTGTCCAGAAGCATACAGATGCGGAGAGGTGTGTCTGCACTGATACCCCGGTTCTCCACCAGTTGTAGCGTCTCTATTGTCGGATGTTCTAGACTTAACGCTACCTAATACAACTCAACACTGTGCATAGAACGTTTACCTTTATTAATCATAATACACTAAGCTACAGATTACACAATGCTAGGTGAGCAGCAGCCACACTCGTATATTTAACCGGTCGCTAACTCAGCTCCGCAAAACACTGGTTTTATACCCCGGCAAGATAACCCCTTGCCTGCACACACCACTCAGGCTACCAACTCTGCTTGCCAACCGCTGTCACTGCACACACACCTAGGCTGATACTACACACCTACATACTACACTACACATACATACATACATACATACATACATACATACATACATACATACATACATACATACATACATACATACATACATACATACAATACATACATACATACATACATACATACATACATACAATACATACATACATACAATACATACATACATACATACATACATACATACATACAATACATACATACATACATACATACATACATACATACATACATACATACATACATACATACATACATACATACATACATACATACAATACATACATACATACATACATACATACATACAATACATACATACATACATACATACATACATACATACATACATACATACATACATACGTACATACAATACATACATACATACATACATACATACATACATACATACATACATACACACAAAGAGACCAACAAACAAACAGACAGGTAGACAGACAGGCAGCCTAACAGAGTTTCATTGCGTGGCAGAAAATGAAGACGACGACGTGGCATCTGTCGTCTGCTGGCATCGTCGTCCAACGGCCCTTAGCCCTTAGTCCTTAGCCCTTAGCCCTTAGCCCTTAGTCCCTAGTCCGTAGCCCTCAGCCCTTAGTCCCTAGCCCTTATGCCTTAGCCCTTAGTCCCTAGCCCTTAGCCCTCAGCCCTTAGTCCTAGCCCTTATGCCTTAGCCCTTAGCCCTTAGCCCTTAGCCCTTAGCCCTTAGCTCTTAGCTCTTAGCTTTTAGCCCTCAGCCCTTAGCTCTTAGCCCTTAGTCCTGAGCTCTTAGCCGGGCCCTGCTGCTGCCTGGTCTCAGCTGTTGGTTCCAATTGGGCGAAACCCGAAACGGTCGTCGAAGATGTTTCGGCTGAGGCGCCGACAGAAACAATAACAGCGATTACGAAGCAGCGTTTCACTTCCGGTCCACATCTGGTTCGGTTCAGAAAAGGCGCCATATAAAGAGAGACAGATACAATTGAGATGAGAGAGAGACTGGCGGCAGACAGACACACGCTAACAAAACTGACAGGAAGCCAGACAGACAGGCATGCATGGCTGAGTACGAATGCATAAATGCATAAAAACATGTATACATACAAATGCATACTGACACATCCATAAAATTATATACATATGCATGCACACTTACACACATACATGCACAAATACATGAACATACATATATACATATACACAAATACCGACATAATTATAATAAAAAAACTTAATGCAAACGTACTATACATATTCATGGAAACAGTTGCACACACTCCAGTGAAATTTAGTCTCAGTTTTGTTGTTGAAATCGCTTAATTTCTAAATTTGTTGGCAAAGGAAAAGTCCAATCGATACAACCAACGTCAGTTGAATAACATAGTTCTCGCATGGGTGGTGAAAATTAGGAGGGTCGAAGCCATAATATTATACGGTCGCTATATAAAAAGGTATAGAGCCCACATTTACACGTACTTTAATGTATACACAAAATAGCACTGTTAGTTACTATATACGTTAAGTTACTATTCCACTATAATTATGTTGTCAACTATCGTAGATCTCTTGTTGTTCACGTCCATATTTAATACCTAAGTTATGTCGTAAGACTCTCATATTTCACACAGTTGAGAATTAATATGGATATAAATATTAATATAGAAGCGATTGTAAGCGTTAAAAAGGTGTGCACCGTGCATGTATATATGCTGTTCGACGTGTTCGTACACGGGGACCTTAAATGGCGTGACACCCATTCAAATGGGCAGCGGTGGTGGGGGATCTCACCCGATCAATTCACCGAAAAGTAAGCAAGGTCGAAGAAATGTGATCGCGGTAGAAAAACGTGTAGGGCCCACATTTACTTTAATCTTTATACAAAATGTCAATGGTAGTTACTACGTTAAGCTACTTTTCTACTACATGTTGGCAACTATCGTATAGCTACCCTTGCTGTTCACGTCGATATTTAATTACCAAAGTTATACCATTCGTAGTAGAAGCGGATCGGCAGATTGAAGGCAGTTGAGAATTAATATAGAAGCGATGGCAAGCATTTAAAAGGTGTGTACCGTGCGTGTATGCGGACCGAAGACTTGTACCTTAAATGGCGTTGCATCAATTCAAACGGGGCAAAGGTGGTGAAGGATCTCAACCGATCAATTCATTGAACAGTTAGGCAGGTCGAGGACACACGGTCGCTATATAAAAACGCATATATATATATATATATATATATATATATATATATATATATATATATATCAAAACACTCAATGCTACACAAGTTATTCAGTATTTGTTGAATATCCTATAGGCTATAGGTAGCAGAGACCCAAGGAATCAATAGAGTGATGGCAACTCATGGAAAGAATTGTATTATCGGTTGTATCCTTACCCACAATCCTTGGTCACTACATAAAAACGTGTATAGTCCACATTTAATTTTATTTATAAACAAATTGTCAAAGCAGCAATGCAATACTACTTACTACGTTAAGCTACTATTCTATACTACATGTTTGGCAAACTATCGCAGCCGCCCTTGCTGTTCACGTCGATATTCAAAATTCTCCTTTGTGGTAGAAATATTTCTGTGCATTGGATTGGATCCACAGTTTAACGGCAGCTTATGACAACATAGGCCGTTGCCGCCGACAAAGATTTTTTTGGCATATTACAGCTCTTATCTTCTGTGCATTAAACGCAGTTGAGAATTAATATAGAAGCGATTGTAAACGTTTAAAAGGTGTGCACTATGCATTTATGCGGTCCGCACATGGGTACCTTAAATGGCGTGGCACACATTCAAACACGGGCAGCAGTGGTGAAAGACCTCCCTCGATCAATTCATTGAAACTGAGCTGGGTCGACGACATACGGTCGCTGCAGAAAAACGTTAAGGGCCCGCATTTACTTTAATCTATACATCAAAGGTCAATGGTAGTACTACATCAAACAACCAGTTGTTGTCTGCTGATCTAATGCTCCTTTCAGCTCTTAAATACCGAAAGGGACTGTAAAAGACATTTGCGAACAGAAAGCTAGAATAGCCAAATTCATGAAGCACTACAGTTACCGTCTACAATCATGTAGGCCTACACAGTACATTACATTACTGTTTCGGCAGTGCCCCAGTAGCATGCCACCAAAACTTATTTGTTTAAGACTTAGTGCGATTGATTTTTTCAGTAATGCGTTTTTGTGCAAGATTCCTTATTTTGTTTAGGCACGTTATAAATGACAGTTTAATAATAATAATAATAATAATAATAATAATAATAATAATAATAATAATAATAATAATAATAATAATAATAATAATAATAATAATAATAATAATAATAATAATAATAATAATAATAATAATAATAATAATAATAATAATAATAATAATAATAATAATAATAATAATAATAATAATAATAATAATAATAATAATAATAATAATAATAATAATAATAATAATAATAATAATAATAATAATAATAATAATAATAATAATAATAATAATAATAAATGTCACCAGTCGCCGCTGTACTCTATCGATGTAACTTGGCCCAGAGACTCTGAACATCCATGCCATCTTCAGCTGTCGACGGGAATCCGTTGGTTGGTTCCTCGTGTGTGCGTGGGCCCGCCACTGGTGACTTTCAGCTTACCATGCATTGTCTTGCTAACTGATGTTATATATTCGTTCGCAATGAAAAACGTATAGGCCTAGGCTAGCGCAGAGAGGGCCTCTAGGTAGATATCTTAAAGGGGCGCTACATACATGTTCAATTACATACACACATACATACATAGGCCTACATACATACATGTATACATACATGCATACATACATACATACATGCATACATACATACATAATAGGTAAGGGCCCCAAGCTTAGAGTGTCCAAGGGCCCCCGGCTTGGTTGTTACGCCACTGGTTGTACTCTGTGTAATACCACTGACCAGCCGATGAAACGCAGTTGAGAACTAATATAGAAGCGATAGTAAGCGTTTAAAAGGTGTGCACCGTGCATGCATGCGGGCCGTACACTGAGACCTAAAAAGACGTGGAGCCCATTCAAACGAGCAGCGGTGGTGAAGGATCTGGCCTCATCAATTTACTGAATAATCAGCAGGACCGAGGACATACGGTCTCTATAGCACGGTCCGTACACGAGGACCACAAATGGTGTGGACACTGTGGAGCCCATTCAAACGGGCAGCGGTGGTGAAGGATCTCACCCGATCAGTTTATTGAAAGTTGAGCAGGGTCAAAGCAATACGGTATAAAAAGGGTGTACATTTACATTTATCTATAAACAAGATGTCACTCTTCGAAAGCGCCATTGAAAGGTTGTTACCTACTGTAGGCCCTAATGTATGTCTAGTTACTGTGCGAATAACATGAAACGACTAATAATTTAATGCAGTTGAAAGCTCCTAATTATTGGAGCAATAGCAAGCGTTTAAAAGGTGTCTTTCTCTCTGTGGTCAGTACACGGGATCTTAAATGGCGTGGCGTCCATTCAAACGGGCAGCGGTGGTGAAAGATCTCACCCGATCAATTCATTGAAAATTAATGAGCAGGGTCGACACCATTACAGTGGCTCTAATACGATCCTTATTCGGGACCTTAGATGGCGTTGCACCCATTCAAACAGACAGTAAGTGAGATCCTTCACGACTAACCAGAGAGTTCTGAAAGTTCTGTACCTGCTGCAAGTTACACTTGGTGATACATGCAAGCAGGTTACAGTAATCAAGGCGAATGGAGAGCAGTACATTTTCGTGACAGATATCATAGTCGACATAGGCTGAAGGCGTCTAATTCTTTGAAAGTATGTTGTTGAGTAAATACACTGATAAAGGAAATATTAGTATTGAAGAGAACACACAGGTTATTAACAGAATCAATCGATCCCACAGGTGAGTCTCGTAGTCAGAGAGATTCAAACGATCCAATGTATCTATATAACAAATATTACTGTTTTATATAGACGACGTATAAGGTCGCCCCTACCAGATTTCCCTGAATAGATATATTATAGTATGCCGAAGCCTAGTATATAATGCTAGTGAATACTTGCCCAGGGTATACGCGGCGATATGATATATACCCGCAACCCTCCAGCTGCAAGGCACCGTACCCCTATACCATATATATTGTGATGTGTTGTATAAGTATAATATGTACTCCACGTTTATAATATAGAGATGAGTGTCCAACAGCAGATATTCAGCTCTTGATGAGTATAACGGTGGAATTAATTTTTCCGCCATCCAAAACTGCGTCTCCTGAAAGCCAGTGAAAATAGCTGGAAAGATGGATTACAAAATAAACTGTCAAAGGAAATGTGAATATGAGTATCAATCAACCTCAAGAATTTCCAAGTAATGCACCCATTGGCATGGCAATCGTAATCTTAATCGTAAATTCCAAACTTCCAAAGCGCCACGCGAAAGCCAAGCGGGCACCAGTTTATTAACGAGCGCTGGTATACATTTGTTGGCAAAACGAGGGCCAAGCACCGAACCCTGAGGGACGACAATCGTTAGAAACGCTGTCGTCGGATGATTGCCATTTAAGTAGCGGACTGAGTACACGGACGGGAGATAAGTAGCAAAGCAAATCGACGCAGGACCAGAGGAGCTGGAGGCGATGCAGTCGAGACTTCATAACAACCTATTGATACATTGACAGCAATAATGTGCACTGTAGTCTCTTATTCCGACGAACTTCTCTCTAACCTAATTGAACTTCGGACAAAGTGAACCTATGTCAATATATCATTTTGGATTTCAAATGTGATGCTCGCATGGTTCTGTCTCAGTGTCTGTTCGTCAGTTTGCTGTATGTATGTCCATTCGTGCATCTGTCCGTCCGTCTCTCTGTCTGTTTGATCTCTATGTCTGTCTGTCTGTGTATCTGTCGGTCTGTTTGTCTGTTTATGTGTTTGTTTGTCTGTCTATCTGTTTATCTGCCTGTTCATATGTTTGTCTGCCTGTCTATCTGTTTGTTTATTTCTATGTTTGTTTGTCTGTCTGCCTGTCTATCTTTCTGTATATATGCTTGTTTCTCTGTCTGTCTGTTTTCCTGTCTGTCTGTCTGCCCTGTCTATCTTACTGGCTGTCTACGGTCCATGTGTCTGTCTGTTTATCTGTTTGTCTGTCTGTCTGTCTTTCTTTCTGTCTTTATGCCTGTCTGTCCATTCCATTGAGACCTGGCTTGGCAATGGAAGGGGAACAATATCCGTGGCATGTGCTGAGGTCCAGAGAGTGTTGCTATCTGTTGGTCCACAGACGAAGGCCATCAACGGAGGACTTAATGTCCTCCGTCGTTTGGCCTCACAGCCGATCGATGCTTCTCATTTGTCCTCACCCGTCCCTATAACAAGAGCCGCGTCGTAGTCGTCTTGAGACCAGTGACCTTTAACCTTAGCGTATAACCTTTGAACTTTTCCATCGAGCGCAGAGGTCAATTCGAAGACATAAAAACTAAGCAGCCGAGAGATATAACTAAGTGCGTCTACATTTGTCTACCAGTCAATGTCTGTCTGCTTGTCTGTATGTGTGCATGGCGGTTTGTGTGTCTTTCTGTGTATGTCTGCGTGTCGTCGTGCTTCTGTGAGTGTGTCTGTCTGCTTGTCTGTGTCTTTGTCTGTCTGCCTGTGTTTGCTTGTGTCTGTCTGCTTGTCTGTTTGTGTGTATGTCAGTTTGTGTGTCTTTCTGCGTCTTGCGTCTGTGAGTGTGTCTGTGACAGCTTGTCTGTCTGTGTCTGTCAGCTTGTATGTGTCTATGTCTGTCTGCTTGTCTGTCTGTGTCTGTCTGCATCCATCTGCCTTTGTGCCTGTGCTGTCTACTTGTGTATGTTTGTGTGCTTGTCTGTGTGCGTTTGTCTGTATCTCTCTATCTGTCCGCCTTGATCATGTTTATCATACTGAGTTCGCCCTGACAACTGCCTCACCAAAATCTACGACGAAGATGATGATCATGAGAAATGGGGAGAGGAAAATGATGATGATGATGATGATGATGATGATGATGATGATGATGATGATGATGATGATGATGATGATGATAATATGATGATGACGATAACGATAACGATGATGATGATGATGATGACGATGATGACGATGATGATGATGATGATGACGATGACGATGACGATGACGATGACGATGACGATGATGATGATGATGATGATGATGATGATGATGATGATGATAATGATGACGATAACGATAACGATAACGATGATGATGATGATGATGATGATGATGATGACGATGATGATGATGATGATGACGATGACGATGACGATGACGATGATGATGATGATGATGATGATGATGATGATGATGATGATGATGATGATGATGATGATGATGATGATGATGACGGCGATGATAATCATGAGGAGAAGGACGAGGAGGAGGAGGAGAATAATGATGACGAGAAGAATCATAACGATACGGTTGACAGTGTTGGATAGTAACTTTTCAGCGGTAACTATTACAGTGACTATTTCCTGGAAAGAAAAAAGTAACTAACTATACCTAAAAATAGTTGCTTTAGAAAAGTCACTAGTAACTGATTATAGCTACTCTGAAACAGTAACTAAGATTTTTTAAATTACTGAGTTACTGCTAACTTGAATTTCCAGCTCCCTTCATGATGATATATTCGACTTTGAAATTATTGATGAAAAAAGGAAAGAGTTGAGAGACATGAGCACAAATGTCCGGATCACTTTAACGCACGTGAAACAAAGAATTTCCAGGTTGATGATAAAACACCTTTAATTATATTTATAGCGCCGTATTAGAACGTGGCGCCGCGAACTTAAGTTGATTTAAAAGTAAACCTTGCAGCAAAATCTTTAGGGTTACCATTCCCTCATTAAAGTAATCAGTTACAGCTGTGCGTTACTTTTGGTGATAAGTAACTATTGTTTACTCCAAAAGGTGACTGCAAAATATTAACTAGTTACGGTACGCGTTACAATTACCGCGGTAACACACACCACTGAAGGATGATAACGACTACAACGACTATGATAATGACGACGATGATGTTGATGAAGAAGACGATTTTGGACTGACCCGTGCCGCCATGGACGTCTGAGGCTTTTCCAGAAGATCCCAGAGCTTCTGCTGCCACTTGGCGCAGTAGCCAGTGCCAAAGTCTTCGACTGCTGGTTCCAGAAGGCTGTCCGCTTCCTTGCGCATCTCCTCGAAGACGGATTCCTTGCGCTGGTGGTACTTGTGCTGACAGCAGGACTCCAGGTACAGTTCGTCGATGTTCCAGTACTCAAGGTCATCGCTGAAGGACAGAACGCACATGTCGTCCACCAGGTGGAGCTTACCCGTCCGGTAGAAGTTGAGGATGGAAGCAAACGACCTGGAAATGGAGAAGAAGAGGAGGGTTAGAGACACAATCCAACCTAGAAGAGAAGAAGAGCAGTTCCTTAAGCTAACCATGAGACAACCATGGGTATGATATGCTAGCGACTTCATTTTCTCATCCTCGGCATATGAGAGCGGGTGGCCAGTCCTCTCCCTCGCCGTCTCAACTTCTCAACGACAGTTTACTATCAGCTATACATTAGAGCTCAGTTGGCTAGGGGGCGCACGCAGAGCAGAAATCTGGAACCAAATATTTGCTCTAACATAATCTAATCTAATCTAATCTAATCTAATCTAATCTAATTTTTCTAATATAAATTAATCTTATATGACCGACCAAGATTTAAAAAATCGTTAGCCGTTACAGTCAAGATTGACATCCATTTGAATCTCCTTACATCTATGAATTTTTCGAAGTAAAATAAATAAGTAGCTGTTGTACGTGGATCGCTTTTGCCACTCACATCACACATTTAGCTATAGAATTAGCAGCGACACATCTACACACATAACTACCTACACGCGCACACATTTACACACACATAGGCCTACACACACACACACACACACACACACACACACACACACACACACACACACACACACACACACACACACACACACACACACACACACACACACACACACACACACACACACACACACACACACACACACACACACACACACACACACACACACACACACACACACACACACACACACACACACACACACACACACACACGCACACACACACACGCACACACACACACACACACACAGGGCTGTTTTTAAGAAATTTTTAGAACTGCACAAACCCTTCTCTCTTTTCAAAAAGCGGGGGTAAATTATTTCCAATGGGATGACAATTACCTTTTTAAACTATTTTTAACTGCACAAAAATGCTTTAACAGCTGCAAAAATTCATTTAGAACTGCACTTTTGTGTAAAACTGCACGCTAAAAAAGCCCTTATATATAAAAATTATTTTGAAAAGTTCTCTTCATTTATTAAGCGCAACTACATAACGACTACCCATAAAACGATGGCCCTGAGTAGTAACTGTTGTGAGTGACGAACTTTCTTAGTTCCCTACACAGTGAACGCCTCAGAGAAGGCTTTGACCCATAATCTTACCAACAAAGAAATCAATTGGCGTATACTCTGTCGCATGCATATATGGCATAAGTGTGTAGTGTTTTAATGGTGTCTAAGAGAGCGCTGTGATTAAGGATGAGCCAATTATCCGTTCGGAAATCGGAACCGTCCGTATTTTGTTTCTTTCTTCATTAATACAGAAATGGTAGCCTGTTTTGGCGAGCTCCTGCGGTTATCTTTAATCTTTAATTAATTAAAAGTCCGTATAAATAATGAAATATTGTTACTCGACGTGTCAACAAAATGGCGGACAGTCAGGCTTTTTTCTTATGCCATGCGCCCGCGGTTTCAAACTTACAAATGTTAATATATATATATATATATATATATATATATATATATATTTATATGCAAATTAAAATGAATATTGCCAATAATTCGAATCGGAATCGGCCAAATAAGCAGGCTAACTATCCGGAATCGGAAATCGGAAAAAAATTCCATTCGGCTTATCCCTTGCTGTGATGCAACTAATATGCCACCGTCTCCCAGGTTTAGGCCTATTAGAGCGACGGTTAACAACGTTTTAAAGGTGTCTAAAACACTGTACAAAGAGAGTATTACGGCTGTATTGAGCTGTAATATGCCAAACACTAATCTTTGTCGGCGGCAACGGCCTATGTTGTCATAAGCTGCCGTTAAACTGTGGATCCATCCATAATACGGCTATGATTCTTAGAGACTCTCACTGCCAATTATATATATATATATATATATACAGTATATATACATACATACATACATATATATATATAATTGGCAGGATCCAATCATACTTGTTATATATATATATATATAATATATAAATATATATTTATAAAGAGCGTCTTTTCAGCCAAAAACAGAGAGCGCGTACAAAGAGTTCACGATCCGACCGAATGGATTCTCCGCTGTTGACGGATTAGATGGAAAGAAAGCGGTCAAGGAAATGGAATTAATCGCCTTAAAGGAAACGGTCAGTCCTCCTTCTGTCCAGCGGACTCTAATTGGCTCCTTCCGGTCTGGACTCGCTTGTGAGTTGGATGAAATAGATGGACCTAGAATTAACTCTTCAAGCCTCTGACCTTATGCGTGCGTCGAGATGTTCAGAGATACGTATGCGGTTGGGTGAATGAAGAACGGAATGAACGAATGAATTAGTTAGAGAGTGAGTGAATGAGAGAACGAATGATTGAATGATTGATTGAGTGAATGATTGAATAATAGAATGAATGAGTGAATGATTGAATAAGAGAACGAATGAGTGAATGAATGAGAGTGAGAGAGTGAGAGAAAGGGCGAATGAATGAGTGAATGAGTGAATTAATGAATGAGAGTATGAATGCACGAATTAGTGAGTGAATGAGAGAGTGAGAGAATTGGCGAATGAATGAGTGAATGAGAGAATGAACGAGTGAATTAATGAATGAGAGAATGGGTGAATGAATGAATGAACGAATGAACGAAAAATGAATTAGTGAATTAGAGAATGAGAGAAGGAAGGAAAGAATGAACGATTGAATGAGTGAATGAGAGAATTGAGCGAATGAATGAACGAATGAATGAACGATAGATTGATTGGAGAAAGGAATGAACCGTTGAATAAGTGAGTGAATAAATGGTTGGTTGGCTGAATGAGGGACGGACGGACGGACGGACGGACGGACGGACGGACGGACGGACGGACGGACGGATGGATTAATGAATATTTAATGTTCCGTAGTCTAGACTGTCCTGGTTCTAGAGATTCACAAATCTGTTAAATGTATTCACGATAGGAAGCGATCCAACGACCTCTCAAGCAGCATTGCGACTCATTACCGAAGTCACTATCCAGATCAGGGTTTATGCCAGATGTGTGTGTGTGTGTGTGTGTGTGTGTGTGTGTGTGTGTGTGTGTGTGTGTGTGTGTGTGAGTGTGTACACGTGGTTATCCGTGTGTGCATGCGTGTGTGTATGTGCGCGTATGTACGTCCGTGCATGTGCGTGTGTGTGGGTGTGCTTGTGTATATGTGTGTGTATGTATGTATATGTTATGCGTGTATGTGTGTGTGTGTGTGTGTTTGTGCTAGTGCCATTGATTATTCGTCGTACCACATTCTGATTAACGCGAAAAAGCGTAAATAATAATAACTCGTTTGCCGTGCTGTATAATGGTACAGCGGATCTTATTACATCCGTATCACTTGCACAAAACAAAATCTTACTAGACACCGTATCATTTGCTCATTCCTGGCTTCCGACCATTTGGAAACCTGCGGATTATTGGACCATTTGGACGGCCAGAGATTTGGCCATGCATCGATGCCTCTGGCTATTTATGTAGGGCCTTCGCAGAAAATGCGCTAGATAAATGCAGATGATGGCTTACATGCGTTTTGAATTGTGTTTTCACGGATGCGTGAATTTTACCATCGTCATGTCTGCAAGGATATATTATATTGTATTGTATTGTATTGTATTTGAACACTTGTTATAGCGCCCCTACCAGATTGCCCATTCAGAGGCGCTCCCGACTACTGTACAGCGCGGACGCTGAATCGGAGTTTCACGCCGAAGCGCATGAGCAATTGCGAATGAAGGACTTGCCCAGGGTCCCTACGCGGCGGCTTTGAGGTGGATTCGAACCCGCAACCCTCCAACTGCAAGGCACCGAACATACCCCTATACCACCGCGCCCCAGTTGTATTGTGTTGTATTGTATTGTATTGTACTCCACGTTTATATCTGGCAAATGCATTGGTTTCCAGATTACTATAACTCGCTTCTTACTGGTATCAATAAGTCAAACACTCTGAAGTTGTACAGAGTTCAGAACTCTTTTGGCTAGAGCAATAACTAATACGTCGTGAAAATGTGAACATATTTATAAACCATTTGCTTAAAGCTATGCATTGGATTCCTTTTCAGCTTATGATTGGTTTCAAACTGAAGCTCATAGTATATAAAACGCTGAACCCAAAACAAAATGAAGGCGTTGATGGTTAGTTTTGCCCTTGTGTAGACATTTTGTTGTTAGGGTGTGATATGTGAATGCGTTGTGGGTTTGTTATTTTGAAGCCATTTGTATATATTGTGCTAACATTGCTTGTTTGTAATGATTAATTACCTATGTAAACATTTATATCTAAACTAAAAATTTCATGTCGAAATAACATATATAATAAATTTTAATAACCATTATACTGAAGTCAAAAATTGAAAGTGAAAGATTAAGACTCTCAGGTCAAATTACAATAATCTTTTCTATTCATATCTATAACATATGATAAAGAACTGTCGTTTTCAATGTATGCCTATGCATGTATTTTATTTATGATGTCTGGTTGCATTGAATAAAAAAAAAATGTTTGAAAATTAAAATTAAAATATAAATTTCATATAATAATTTCAGGTTTTGTAAACTTCAAAGTTACAGGTTTTGTAAACTTGAAACCAATGCTGTTATATAATTGAATAGCTGGATTTGGAATCTCATGTACAATTATTGCTGTTTATCAGGAATCTTTTCATTGTACATTAAAAAAGATTTGTGTGATAATTGCTGCAAAACAGTGTAGGCCTATAATTTGTCTGAAAGACCAACTTACAGTATGTTATCTTATGCAAGTAACATTGACATTAGTATCTTAACTGACTATAATATTATGCTGCTAAACAATTAATATTAGTGACATTATAAAGTACTGTTTAGATGCCTTTAACTCTATCAATTTTGTTTCAATTGTACTGTACATAATATTGAATTGTCGTCAACGGCCTTTGATGTCATATGATGACGTTAAACTGTGGATTAAAAAAAAAAATGAAGGCATTGATAATTGGATTGGATCCACAGTTTAACGGCAGCTTATGACAACATAGGCCGTTGCCGCCGACAAAGATTAGTTTTGGCATATTACAGCTCTACATAGAGCATTAATAATTAGACGCGCTTCACGAATATATAGGGTCTACGAGAACCGTTTAAAAGGTGTTTAAAAGCGTATTTACAAATGTCAGATGATTCTGTAGAGTTTAGTATCGCTCTGTCAGTCGGCGATTGGATTGTATCCAACAGTTTTACTACTTCTTATGGCATCAAAGGTCGTTGACGTCAATAGGAAGTTAATTTTTTGACAGTTTTCAGCTTATTGTCAGTCAGGTCTAACTATTTAATGTCGTTTAAAATCGACAATATGTCGCTAACACTAGTAAGGCAACGCCTCTCTTTAGACACCTTTAAAACGTTTGCAACTGAGGCTATAATAATTGTTATGTTTTGACTGCGTTCGTTTGTTGTCAGGCTTATGCATTGATTATGATAATGTGTTATACCGAAATAATTTCTGCCGACATCTACGGCTTTTATTTCCATAAGATATCTTGAAGTTTCTGAATCCAATCCAACCCTGGATTATTTAACTCTTTCATAGGTTAGATAAGAACGACGTCAACGGCCATGGCAACCAAGACTGCGCTAAGCAATGGAGACTTCTATTATTGGAGATTTCACATTGAATCTTATGCACCGCAAAAACACTGTTTTCTGTCTTACGGACTGATCTTCTGGATATTGACCTGATTACTGTTTGGCTTTGGTGCGCCATCGGATGATGCCTTTAATCCTTTTGTATCAGATAGCGGAACAGTAGAAGTCACTAATTAACAATAATTAATAATAATGAATAATAACACATAGGGCGTGGTATTCATTTATGGACCTACGGAGGAGCTTGTGAATGTTTCTTTCTATGTGGTTGAATGTTCCTGTAGCTTTTGGAATGCACTGAACATCGTCAATAAACAGATAGACCATCATTCCAGAGAGACCATAAATACATAAAAATACATGTGGGGCGCGGTGGTGTAGGGGTATGTTCGGTGCCTTGCAGCCGGAGGGTTGCGGGTTCGAATCCACCTCAAGCCGCCGCGTAGGGACCCTGGGCAAGTCCTTCACTCGCAATTGCTCATGCGCTTCGGCGTGAAACTCCGATTCAGCGTCCGCGCTGTAGTCGGGAGCGCCTCTGAGTAGAAATCTTGAAGGGGCTCTATAACAATTGTGCTCATACAAACAAACAAACATAGACTGAGTGTCTATCAATACATACAGACCATCAATACAGACAATCCATCAATATAGACAGGACGTCAATACACACAGACCGTCAATACAGACAATTCATCAATAGAAACAAACCATAAAAACAGACAGCTCGTCAATACAGACTATCCATCAATACAGACAGTCCATCAAATTTTCATCATTTATTGAATCCCAAAAATGTCAACAGATTCTTATAAAACATTAGCATGGGTACTGAAAAACAACCGGTAGACCCAGAAGGAACCAGAGTCCCGCTTGAAAAGAGTCACCGGAAGAGCTGTAAAGTCGGCAATACAGACAGCCATAACTAGACCGACAGTCAGACAGACAGAGACAGTCCATAGCTTATAATATTGCTGAGAACGGTTAAGAGGATACTGGACTCTGATGGCAGTCATTGGAGGACTTCATCCTTCGTTTTATGGCCAGAGAGGATGATGACGGTAGACGATAAAGGCGAGATTGCCTTCGCCGACGACGGTCATACACCGTCCAATGCATTATGGAGATAGACACTCAGGAATAAAGTACTATGTCGGTTGGTGGGACTTGGTGGGAAGTGAATAGGGTGCGTCTAGATTGGATACGAATGGGGATTTTCACTTTCCTCCCTTATGGCATAACTATTCTTAAGTTTAATACGTTGCTCCAATCTACTACAGTGTCATATGCTCCACTCTATAACGTTATCTACTCTAACACGATCCACTCCGACATGATCTGCTGTAACACGATCGACTCTAACATTACATACTCTAACACGATCTACTCTAACATGATCTACTATGACATGATCTACTATGACATGATCTACTATGACATGATCTACTATGACATGATCTACTATGACATGATCCATTTTGACATGATCTACTATAGCATTACATACTCCAATATCACATATTCTAACATGATCTATGCTAACATGATTTACTCTGACACGATCTAATCTAACACCATCTGCTTTAACATGGACTATCTTACATGATTTATTCTAACATGACATACTCTAACATGATCTACTCTAACATGATCCATTCCAAAATGATCTGCTTAAACGTGAGATACTCTAACAATATTTACTCTGACAAGATCTACTCTAACATTACATATCCTAACGTGATCTACTCTAACATGATCTACTCTAACATGATCTACTCTAACATGATCTACTCTAACAGAATCTACTCTAACATGATCGACTCCTTGCTCTTTATAGGCCTGCTCAACTGTGCTCTACGCTCTTAAACTCGACTCTACTCGTTCCTTCTCGGTATTATCTAATCAAATCTACAGTAACTGTACTCACTTCACTGCACTCGACCCTGATCTCACAAGATCTGTTAAATTCTACTCGGCCGGTTAGCTACAAGTATAAAAGCGTATGCCCTACATCAAGGACCCACTGTACGTGAGGATCGCGGATCGCCTCCCGATGGTGGTTTATTTCAGAGATCTGAATCTCGAGCTAGCACGGTCCGTACACGGGTACATTATATGGCGTGACACCGATTCAAACAGGCATCAATTCATTGAAAAAGGAGCAGAGTCGAGGTCTTACGGTTACTGTACAAAAACGTGTAGGGTCCACATTTAAAATTTAATGTATACACAAAAAGTCAATGCTAGTTACCACCTCAAGCTACAGTAACTATTCCGCTATAATTATGTTGGCAACTATTGTAGTATAACAGCTGTCATTGCCGCTCACGTCCATAAATTATTCAATATTAGCATATCGAGTCGATAGGATCTGCCGATTAAGCGCAGTTGAGAATTAATATAGAAGCGTTGGTAAGCGTTAAAAAGGTGTGCACCGTGAATCTATGCCGGCCAATGCGGCCATTATAACTTGGACCAAAAAAGGCGTTGCACCCATTCAAACGAACAGCGGCGGTATACAAAGAATCTCACACGATCAATTCATTGAAGAACGAGTAGGGTATAGGTCATAAGTCGCTCTAGCAAGGCCTGTATACACGGGGACCTTAGATGGCGTGACACCGATTCAAACAGACATCGGTGGTGAAGGATCTCACCCTATAAATTGTTTGAAAGTTCAGCAGGGTCGAAGTCATACGGTCGCTGTATAATTGTGTACGTTTACATTACATTTATCTATGCATAAAATGTCACTTTTAGAACAGCGTCATTTAAAAGATTGTTATCTACCGTAGGCCCCTAATGTGTGTTGGCAACAATCGTTACTGTACCAACAGTAATGGATTAGCAAGTCGCAATTAAGCGCGGTTGAAAATTAATATATGAGCCATGACAAGCGTTTAAAAGGTGTCTTTCTGTCTGTGGTCCTATACACTGGGACCTTAATATGGCGTTGCACACAATCAGACGGGCAGCAGTGGTGAAGGATCTCATCCGATCAATTCATTGAAAAATGAGCAGGGTCGAGGCCATATACGGTCGCTACAGAAAAATGTATACATTTACATTTATCTATACACAAAATGTCATTCTTAGAACAACGCCACGTAATATATTGTTATCTACTGTAGGCCCAAATATGTGTAGGCCTATCGTTACTGTTGCAATCAAGTTACACCTCTGCTGTCAGTCCTAAATGCAGCCGCATGATTAATAGCACGCCTACCACGCTACTCTCACATTTCGACTTTCATGTTCGAACCACTGCAATGGCTTCTTCTCTCTGCAGGCTTAATACATGCAGAGAGAAGAAAATGCTCATTCTGCTCTTCAAGGCACAAAGGGGGGGTCTTGACACGAAATACTAGCTCATTGTATCACTCCAGCCTCTTTCAGCCTCCTCGCATCGTCCACTGCGCTCTTCAAACAGACTTGATCTTCTAGTTCCTCATCCTAGAACAGCTATGACTCAGTCCCCGTCCTTTACCTCAATAATTGGAATGCGCTGTCTCCATCTACTCGCTGAGTCTCGCTCTCAAATTCTAACTGGTACCCCACCACCTTCTGCTTTGCTTTTCTCAAAACCTGTTTCTTCTCTCGTGACTTGCGCACTCAGCCTCTGAACGGTTCACCCTACAAGAGAGGCTTTATAAATAATGATACACCACTCTTGAACTTAGAGATTAAACGCAGTTGAGAATTAATATAGGAGCGATGGCAATCGTTAAAAAGGTGTCTTCCTCTCTGTGGTCCGTATACACGGGGACCTTAACTGTAGGTGTGGCATCCATTCAAACGGGCAGCGGTGGTGAAGGATGTCACCCAATAAATTTAGGCAGTTAGGCAGGGTCAAAGCCATTCGGTAGCTTCATACATTTATCTATTATAGACACAAAATGTCTCTCTTAGACAACGCCTCGTGAAAGATTGTTATCGACGGTAGGCTCTAATTAACGATAATTTCACTAAACCACGGTACCACCCCACTAAATGTATGTTGACAACTATAGCGTTACTGTACCGAAACTAATTGAGAGTTTACCTAGCGATTAAAGGCAGTTGAGAATTAATAAAGGAGCTATGGAAAGCGTTTAAAAGGTGTCTATGTTTGCGGTCCATACACGGGGAACGGACAGTTTTCCATTCAGCGCTAAGGTGCTCTCTGCTATACTTTAATCTGGGATTATTATTACTGAAGGATCGAAACGGACGCAAATTGGGTAATTGCCCTAGATTATGTCTGTGTCTGTACTTTGTAACCGTCTCAAGGGTGTCTCAGACTCGTATTCTCCGCGTTACGATGCGAGCACTCTAAACAATCAGCTATCGTGTCCGACAATGTACCCAGCAATGCAATAAGAATAGCTGTCTAGAACATTTCATGTCTTCAGTAATTTCCTGTTTCGAAAGATTGAAAATGAAGTCCTATACCGCCGAAGCAGAGCATACGTAGAGTCTCCAATATATCAATATTATACCAATCAGAAAGCGTACGATTGCTGCGAGAAATTTGACTACAGTGATTAATTATACGTTTTATATTCACAGTAGAGAGTGACATGGGGAATTTCCCCGCGGGGAAACCGCGGTAACCGCGGTAAATCCCGCGGTAATGATCCGACAACAATTGCGGTAATACCGCGGTAATGGGGACAAAAATTGCGGCAATACCGCGGTAATGGGGTTTACTCTCGCTGTAATACCGCGGTAATGGGGAATGAGCCGGTATTAAACCCGGGTGATGTTGAGAACTTGAGAACTGATAAGGAGAGTTTATTAGTTTCTGAAGCCTTCTAGTCAGAAATAGTCAGGACTTGGTTAATGCAAACTGTCCATAAGATAATAACAGACTAATGCAGTCAGCAATACAAATAGTTTTGTAAGCTAAAACTGTTATTTTTTAAATTTGAATTTGTGTAAACTTTTTGCGGGGAATGTGATGTCGTCCTGCGGGGATGGGGTGGGGATGGGGAGCAAACCTGCGGGGATGGGGTGGGGATGGGGAGCAAACCTGCGGGGATGGGGCGGGATGGAGACAAACCCTGCGGGGATGGGGTGGGGATGGGGACGACTAACTTGGTGCGGGGTGGGGATGGGGACGAGATTGTCTCCCCATGTCACTCTCTAATTCACAGATAAAGAAGCTAAGGAATACAGCTTTAGAAAAAGGACACAGTCTAGTTTAATGTACATGTAGGCCTACATGTAAGTGTGCACGAATTTATATAACGGCCGTATGCATGGCCTTAACCTTGGTCATTTTTCAATGAATTGATCGGGTGAGATCCTTCACCACGGCTCGCCCTTTTGAATGGACGCCATGCCCTCTAAGTTCCTCGTGCAAGGACCGCGCTAGCCCGAGACTTAAATCTCTGAAATAAGCCGGCATCGGGAAGCGAACCGCGATTCGCATGCTCTCTTTCACAGAGGCGCATGAAACGCGCAGAGTATACGCTCTTACCAATGAAGCTAACTGGGCTCTAATCTTCAAAATATGAAGCAAACTTAGTTAGTAATAGTTACACAGAAGAGACGCCGTATAAGTCTATTGTATAAACAAATGGGTAGGCCTAAGTGCATAGGTACTATCTGAGAGAACGGTATAAAGGTGATGAAGAAATAACAGTTCTTAAAAAGCCACTCCCTGAAGTTTAGAAAGGACACGTTCAAAATCGAGACAGTTTGAGGTCTCTATGCCTAGTCGTAGGAATACCAATCACGAACATTTCCAGTCATGAGCATTTCCGATGACGTCTTCAATTCATTCATTCATTCGGTAATTTATTTAGCGCCCTCAGGTTGAAACTACTCAGAGACACTCCCCCCTCCATCTCGCTCAATGGTCCTCATCCGTTCGATTAACATTGAAGGTCGCGTATCTATGTCCTTGACTTTATACCATCTTGTGTTTCAGCATTAAAGACCACGAACGTTTATAGAAATATTGCCTCCGAATTTTCCTTCCTGGGTTAAAAGCAATTTTTCCTACTTTTATTAAATTTCTACGAATCACTGTGTCCGTAATCCCGCTGCAGCCTCGGTTTGAACTGCTGTCTATATTGCATTGGAAACTATAGTGCCTTGAAGATTTAGTGAAAAGTAATAACGCTCTGAACGTCGACAGTATTGCGCATATATGCCTGCTCCATTGTACCAAGGTGTATTGTGTATCTACGCGTATCTAGCTTACTCAATATGTCTCCACCAATCAGTGGCATAGCCAGGAAAAAAAATTCGGAGGGATTTTTAAGTTTTCGGCCGTTATTTTCTACATGTTTGGTTGTTGATAGCAGTAATGCATATATTTGTGTGGAGGTATGCCTCCTCTGCACAATGGGCCAGATATACGGATTTGCGAGCGCCGAGGAAAAATCCCGCCTTGAGGGTCTTGTTAACAGGCTTAAGCGTAAGCTTACTGGTCATGATCCTGAAACGTTAGCACATGCTGCAGACAGAGCCATCTTCTGAGCTGTTCCTTATGTATCTAGTAGCTTTATGTATCCTTATGTATCTTTGTATATCTTTGTGTAATGAGCTACACGCCCTCTGAGGAATCTGTCATCCACAGCGACTGCAAACATAATTATAACCTTCGACAAAGGAACAACTCCATCTTCGTTCAGTGTTGTAGTCATCGCAGAGTTTCCTAGTGCGTCGTCAGTGGCGCAGTGTCTCAACCTGCCGAGCCTCGTGTGAGGCAGGCTGATCGTAGGGTCTGTCCACAATAGCGTTCTGCCTGTTGTGTTATGACGTTCAGCATGAATATCTTTATATACACATTGCATAGTTCCGAGTATTTGCGACGGACGATGGAATGCTAGAACTTCTGATCCATTGGTTAGAGTCAGGGCGTAGCGGGGTGGGAAGGGAAAGGCCGTGTCCGGACTCTGCCGGGGTGTTGAGCCTGGTCTGAAGAAGGAGCGCGACGGGCACTGGCTCCCCGTCGTCGAAAACATCGTCGTTGTCAGAGACCTTGACGATTGGAAGCGACGGGAAACTGGACGCAACAGTTTCCAATTTCAATCGGGAACCGTTCGACGGACCCTGCTCCTGGTCCTTCTTCGCAGTCGTCTGGTCCTTCATCTCCACTTCCGGTTTTCTATTCTTCCATTTCCGGTTTCATATTCTTTGACTTCCGGTTCCATATTTTTCGTCTTCTGGTTTCGTATCCTTCTTCTTCCCGTTTTGTTGTCCTGGACTTTCGAAATTGTTTCCAGGGACTTCCGGTTTCGTTCCTTTCGACTTCCGGTTTTGTTTCTGGCGCTCCCTCTGGCGACGTCAGATATGAATGACTTCATCGTTTGTATCTGAGGCAGACTTCCTTTGTGTTTTCTCCGCCCTACTTCTGGTTTTCGAATTCCGGCGCATTTTGATGTGAAGCAGTCAATTGGTGGTGAAGACATATAGAGGAAGGTTTGAGGTCGCTGGGAGTCAGCTGTCATATGTGCGCTTCAGCCGTAAGTTCGTCCAATCCAACTGGGGACTTTGACTGAAAGAAACGTTTCAAAAATTTACAATTAGTTAATCTTTTCTTCCGCGGCGGGAAAGTTATTATATATGTATTTATATAAAGTTATTATATATGTATTTATCAAGCGCCACTATATCGGGACAAGCATCAGTCGATGGCGCTGATGAAAACAATGCGATTGCACAACCAAAATGGATCAAGGGTTTAACGACACCCTGTGGCAACAGAGGCCGTTGATGTCACAGAAATTATTTTGAGCAGTTCTCTGAATTTATTAACCGCAACTACATAACGATTGACCATCACTCGATGGCGTTGATTAATTGTCATTGACGAACTTGCTTATGATACCTATACAGTGAACGCCTCAGAGGAAGAAGCTTTTAACCCGTAGGCATACTCTTCGCGCAGTGAATTTTCTGTAGCTAAGATCAATAATTTTAGTTTAATTTAATCCAACGTTTAACGTCGTCCTATGACATCAAAGGCCGTTGACGACAATAATTTTAGTCTGCTTCTCATTCATATATATAGCGTCAGTGTGTAGTGTTTCAAAGGTGTGTATATGCACAGCATTTGACCAATATGGATTGGATCCACAGTTTATTATTATTAATCCAATATTTAACGACATCCTATAGCTACAAGGCTGTTGACGTCTTTAAGTTTTTGATGTATTTCAGTTCATTTTATTGTAAATGTTCTCATAAGTTTTCTTTCTCTTTTATCGTCTTTGATTCTGTTTCTGATAGGATGTTGACGTATTTAAAGTTTCTGACGGATTAAGTTCATTTTCGTATACTGACAACAGCCGTTTTGACCAATATGCAAGTTTGTCCCAGGCTTATATAGCATCGTGTGACAACGTTTTAAAGGTGTCTAAAGACAGCGCTCGAACCAATCGGAAGAAGGATGGATTCAGGGTTAACGACATCTTACGGCAACAAAGGCCGTTGACGTCGACAGAAATTATTTAGAACAGTTCTCATCGTTCCGATGGTATAATGCAGGAAGCGCAGTGCGTCCAATCCTTAGGATTTTCCCAAGTTCCTCGGATTTGGGGATCGACTTCGGATTTGGGGATTTTGCATAGCAACATGGTGATTTTTTTACTAAGGTCTACAGACTACTTTTTACCGGGCTTTCCAACAGCAACAGCGATTCAAATTTAAAAAAACTCCCTCAGTGAAAGACATTTATTATTATTGTAACTTATAAACATTGCAATTTGTTAATTCAATGCTATGCTCCGGTTTTTCTTTGCCAGTTCTTGGCTCGGCATTTATGTGAATAATAATCATGTGATTGTTAAAACAAATTTCATATTTCATCACAATTTTTTTCTTTTCGGTTAATTGGGATTCCTTATTTCACACTTGGCCAACCTATGGATTTTTGTGGCAAGATCTAGGATTTATGAAAATGGAGAGTGGTAACAATCAGGACGTATCGTAACTAAACGGTTACTGGACTTATTTATTTATAGCATCGGTTGACCACGTTTTAAAGGTGTCTAAACAGAGCCTTATTATAATGTAGTATGTAATGTTATGTATGTATGTATGTATGTATGTATGTATGTATGTATGTATGTATGTAATTGTATGTATGTATGTATGTATGGGCACTTGCTATTGCGCCCTTCAAGATTTCTACTCAGAGGCGCTCCCGACTACAGGGCGGACACTGAATAATAATAATATAATATTTTCGTTTAATATCTTTCATTCTGACAATTACGCAGTATGATTACAAATCAGTATGAACGGATGATCACAAGTTATTACAGCAGTCGAATTTAACTGTATACGGCAGCCATGCAAGGTGCCCATCACGTCCTACATCTCATTTTATCAATGCGCCATCGCGCAAATGATAGACTGAGTGGACCTTTGGGAGGGTACGGGAGGCGATCCCGCTACCTACTGCTCTTCACGCCAGTGATGTTACCACTACACTATGGACCCCCTCCAAATGGAGCAAACTTTTCACACAATGGAAAGCAGACGGCGAAGATAACGCTAACCTCAGTATGCCGAGTTCGAGAAATTGAAGTCGGAATCACGTAACTGCTTCACGTCGTCGCTTCTAGATCGTGACGTGTAAAGTAGCGTAATGTATGTACACCAAAGTGCGGATATGCAATTGGTTGAATAAAGAATATACTTACTTACTTACTTACTTAATTCTGAAATTTCTATAGCGCTCGCGGAAATAGTGAGGTGTGAGTATTTCATGATCCGAGAAAAGAATAGCTGAAGACGAAATGGAAGAGAAATGGAAAAGAAGTTCGACAGTCAAGAGTTCGACTCCGTGAGAACTGCAAAGACAAATTATAAGACTGACGAAAAACATTACTATTTATTTATTTATTTATTATTTTTGATGCAATTATGCATTTATTTGTTTTATTTTTTAATGTATATCTTAATTTTTGTTTAATTAATTTTAGTTATTTATTATTTATCTTATATTTTTATTTATTAATTTATTTCATTTATTTATTTTATTTTTTATTTATCTATTTACTTTAACCAATTATGCGTGCAATCAACAAATCTGAAGTTGAGGAGTATAAATAATTTACATTTTAATCATCAGATATCGAAACAACTCTAAGCTGCTTACTTTTATTTGTTTTTCCAAAGTTTGACGATAATAGTTATTTTTATTATAACATGTTCCAAGCGATTATCCAGTGTCGCATCCTTCTATATATAGCGCTGAGTAACAGCGTTATAAAGGTGTGATGAGAGCGCTCTTAACAATCGCGTACAGCGTCCCACTAAATCGATATCGAATTTACTTCATTTTCAGCTTAGCGGTGGTAGATTATCAAAACCTTTCACGTATTAAATTTAT
>JACEVL010000008.1:2612644-2665144 GCA_020284085.1 Aporrectodea caliginosa
GGTAATAGAGGAAGAGACACGCATACATTCATACAGACAGAGCGAGAGACTGGGGAATCAGAGACAGGAAAACGGAGACTGATACAGAGAGATAGACGCAGACAAATTAAGAGAGAAACATAGAGATGCAGTCACAGGCAGATATAGATACACACGAACACAGATACATAGCATCCTGTAGCGTATATATATACATAGAGATAGACGGATTAACAGACCGAAAGACAGTCAACCAGAAGCAGAGACGCAGAGAGACACAGAGAGACTTAGAGAGACACAGAGAGACAGAGACTGACTGACAGACAGAGAGACAAAGTCAGAGACAGAGGCAGATACAGAGATAGAGAAAGGGACAAGACAGATAGACAGACAGATAGACAGATAGACAGTCAACCAGAAGCAGAGACAGAGAGAGACACAGAGAGACATAGACTGACTGACAGACAGAGAGACAGAGAGTCAGAGGCAGATACAGATACAGATACAGATACAGATACAGAGACAAGACAGAGAGACAGAGAGACAGAGAGTCAGAGGCAGATACAGAGATAGAGACAAGACAGATAGGCAGACAGACAGAGACAGAGATAGAGACAGAGACGAAGAGTTAACACATTAGTGAGCGAACGAGCAAGTGAGCAGATGCCGACGAGAGGATTTCGTCATTTCGATGATTGCCTCCTATCATCTTCCCAGTTGATTAAGCAGCGACGAGAGATGAGGCAGCGTAACCACCCAACCGCAGAATTATTATCATCATCTGCTTAACCACACAATTCTCTCCGCTTATTTACTTACACCACGATTTCTATTTAGTCTCTGGCAGGGCCGTAACTTTGGTCTAGAAAGTGGGGGCACCAAATTTCGCATCATTTCCCTTTCGCGACTAGGCTGTCAAATAATTTCAACGGCACCATTTATACGCCATGTTACATGTGTATTGTGTAGGCCTAATCACCTGCTGCTAGGTTTTTCATTTAATTTCGTTTCAGATATTTATATAGCGCTGCTTCAAGATTTCTACTCAGAGGCGCTCCCGACTACTGCGCGGACGCTGAATCGGAGTTTCACGCCGAAGCGCATGAGCAATTGCGAGTGAAGGACTTGCCCAGGGTCCCTACGCGGCGGCTTGAGGTGGATTCGCACCCGCAACCCTCCGGCTGCAAGGCACCGAACATACCCCTACACAACCGCGCCCCACAAACTAGATGGTTATATTACAGTCTGTAATAATTATTGCCACGATTGAGTGACCTCATGCAGCGTGACAGACAACATCAGATTGTTAGACTGTCAGTCTGTCGCACTGTAACTCGTACCATACGAGTAAGTTTTCATTCTTTCCGGATCATCATGGCTTCTTTAAAACCGAAACTCGGAGACCGTAATAATCAATAATCACAATAGTGAGTGAACGAAGTCGCTAGCCGTTGGGGGCCGTTTACATATTATATAACGCTCAAGGGGTAGGTGGGTGGGTTCCTGTTTTGTTAGTGTTATAGGTTTATGGTGGGTGGGGTAGGTTCAAGGTTTCGTTATATAACAAACTTTTTCAGCTTATGCTATTTTGCTTGTTTGTCTGACCATTGGACTTTCACTGTAATATTTTAATAAATATTCTTCATTACTAATTGTGTTTTAGTTACTTACTCACTCAGTGCTTTTCATAATATGGGATGTGGCTAGCTGGTAGGTAGCAGCGCTCTATTTCAAACTATTCGAGGGTGGCCATATTGTTCATTTAGGACGCATTCTCAATCAAGAAATCAATAAATTTCGTTTAATATTCAAAGTATCACACTGACAGGTCGCAACTTGTGACAAGTATAAGGTAACAAAATTGTCTTTAATAGCTCTGAGAGTTAGCCATGAATTAATTGGTTATTATACCATTGACTCAGTTCTGACAGCTACAAGTTGAAAATAAGATAATTAGAATAGTGGTGTTGTAAGTTACGGCAGCTTAAATGAGGTGATAAATGAGTGATGTGATGAATGATTTATAAGTAGGGGATAATGTATTTAGTAGTAGTACAAGTTTTCAAATAGTACACGAGATATAAAATTTCGGGGGTGGGGGCGTAGAGTAGTGGTAACATCATTGGTGACATTCGTCGACTACCCAATTTAGTTGCCGTAATTAATACAAGTAAATTCAGCGCTTCATTTAACACAGTAGGCCTACAAACTTTTAACATAATCCAGTCACTATTAACCCTCGGGCTACCAGGGGGGGGTGGGGTGGTTGCCACCCCCTAGGTTTTTTCATCTCAAACTTTTTCCGTATGGAATAAAAATTTGACCTTTTAGGTAGCTGTAGGGGGTTCATTTACACACGTTTTGAGGTAAAATGTGAGATGATATCTTACACCGTTCAAAAGTTATACCCAATATACCCGAGGCACCAGAGGGGTGGATACCACCCCCCCTAGATTTTCGACTATATCTTATCCGTCATTTAATATTAAGAGACACAAATTATACCATTCTATAGAGGGAATGTGGGGCTACATTTCGATGGTCACTGAGTTGACCTGAGGCAACCGGAAGTGCTCAAAATAAATAATAATACGCGTAATATGCGTGAAAAATGGCTGAATGGAAGGACTCCCCCTTAGTTTTTTGTCTGTAGCGTATTCATTTGTCTTCCTGGAAGAGAAACAAAGATACCATTCTTTAGAGGGAATGAAGGGCTTCATTTGCATACCTACATCTTTGTCTTTTGAATACCGGAAGTGATCAAAATAAATAATAATACGTGTAATCTGTGTGAAAATGGCCGAATACAGCATTACAACGTAAACCGATATATATGTATGGATATATATGTATGGATGTACATTTATACTATATAAACATGTGTAGGGATGATTTTGTGTATCTTTTATACATAGATTAGTTTCAAAACACACATAATCTTATAGCCTATTTGTTTATCCAAAAGTACAAAATGTACGCAATAATATACAATATTGCTAATTAATGGGTTCCGTTGTTAAAAGTGATGTAATTTCTAGGTGCATTCACATAATGTACAACTAAATATACCATTCTGTGCAGAAATGAATGCTGAATCCATTGCTATATTACAAGTTATGATATGTGAAACCAAACACGAAACCATCCCCCTTGGTAGTCCGTGTTACAAAAAAGCTTGGTAGCCCTAGGGTTAAAGTGCTATTAACTAACATTGTATTGTTATAAATCCTCGACAATATCAACTTGACAGTATGATAATAATAATAATAATGAAAGTTTCCAGTTGTGTAATACAATAAGGTCCACTGTATGTCTTTGAATGTGCTTATAGACTGGGGGTAGGGGGTAGGAAGCATATCTGTTATATAATATAGGGGTGGGGGGTCACAACTGCTGTTATGTAACGTTATTAGGGGTGTGGGGGTAGGCAAACAATTGAGATTTGTTGCGTTATATAATATGTGAACGGCCCCTTGATAGCTTAGCGACTGGTTTCGTCTTGAAGGCTTTAACGGCGGCGGCTCCTAGGCCTATCGTGAATACGCTGGTGCTCTGTGCCTATAATTATAGCTTTCCTGCTTTCGAGTAGCGCTTAATAAATTTAGAGTTTGCAATTGCGATTATGATTATTCAGTTTTATTCCACAATTTTATTCACCCCCATCAATGATAAATGTAATTACATACCACGAACCTCGTTTAAAGATACATATTAATTGTCTTATAATTATAATTACTTGTATTTGTCT
The DNA here is from genome assembly GCA_020284085.1 of Aporrectodea caliginosa. Lineage (NCBI taxonomy): Eukaryota > Metazoa > Annelida > Clitellata > Crassiclitellata > Lumbricidae > Aporrectodea > Aporrectodea caliginosa. Next base: position 2,616,372 of record JACEVL010000008.1, read on the forward strand.
TGAATCATTAACTTTAGCCTGACTCTTTTAGCTTATTGTGTTACTTGTAACCTGTTGCGTTTTGTCAACTGGATTATTTTGAAATTAAACGAATATTGACGAGGCTTTCTGTCGAAAGAACTAGCCTCCAAAATAATCGACCCTGAACCTTGTGGGTCTTGTCCACTCAGCCCGGATGACACTTCTGGCGCCAAAGCACCTGTTTGGCTTCGTAATGAACGGTCGAACGCTCAGACGGTCGTCGTACGTTGCCGTTGCCTATAGCAACGCCCGACGTGACAGGCGCAGAGGCGGGATAGAAGACAGACGACCCACTTTAAATCAAGAGCAGAATTTTCCCTCACTTGTCCGGACGCCCCAATTACGAGCGAAGGGCGGAATATCCTTCACCAGTCTGTCCGGCCCCCGAGGGCAATTCGGCGTGTGCAGCTCGCGGCGTTAGCAACGCCAGATGGAAATTGCGCGATGTATAACCAATCCTCCCTCTCGGCACGCAAGGAATAAATCGCACTTTGTGCAGTAAGACTGCGCTGTATCATGTATCGTACTCGTACGTTGTCGAAGAACACTATTACTGGAAATATTATAAGGAGCAGAACCACAAGCGCATGACTTCGTTCTTACTGCACCGTGTGCTCTTTGCCCGTCGAATGACCAATAGTATGCGTCACTTCCGCATGATTCGGAAACGTATAATTTTCGTCTGCATGAGGAAAATAGGTCAACGTAAAACGAAGAGAAAACGTTGTTAGTGAAAAAATATAGTGCATGGACAGGAAAAGAAAGCGGAGTCTCGATCTAGTCAATGTAATGTAGTGTCTATATGTAATGTAACAAAGCATTTATGTATCGCCTTTTAACACTTTCAACAGCGGTGCTTACCTGGCTACTGTATCTAAGTGATATGCGACTTTAGATAAATAGAAAATGTGTTGAGCTGATTCAATTAAAGCAGTAGACGTGGGCCTATATATATTTAAAAGAAGGTTGTTCAACTTCCAAGTAAAGAGGATGGTCCGATGACTTCTTATGGATATAGGCCTATACTCTGTCTGTCTGTCTGTCTGTCTGTCTGTCTGTCTGTCTGTCTGTATCTATATACACACCCACAAAGACAACAGCCCACATGCTAACAAGCCTAACAAGAACGATGCTTTAGAGGAATACAAAATGAATAGAATTAAAACCCCAATCGCTTTGGAAGGGATGGACTGATGAACGAATGGTCAGGTGGACGGATGGACAGACAGACAGACGGGTCAGGTGCTTGACCAGAGGCCGCGTCTACTGTACAGATAACACGCCAAGGGATCAACGCAGTTCCTTCACTCGAGCAGCAGCCTCCTCCTCTTGGCCAGAGTGAAGATGTATGTTAGAGGCGGTGTCACGGTGAAGACAGTCAGGACTCTGCTTATAGATGCGCAGGACGCCAGACTTCAGCGCACAGGACATGTCGTTCCAGCCTCGCAGTCATTGGGGAGACAGACAGACAGACAGGACAGTCAGACGGAGAAAGAGACATACGGAGATATGGAGACATACAGAGACAGAGAGCGACAAACACAAACAGAGAGACAGAGGGAGAAATAGAAAGACAGACAAAGGCAGAGAGGAAGAGAGAGGGAGGGAGACATACATATGCAGAGAGAAGGGGCGAATGTGAATGAATTTATTGGTTCCGAGGGATTAGCGGATGATAAGCGTCAAGACCTGAGATGGTTGACGCTGGCTGCGGAGGAGGCAGAGCGCCGAAGAGGGGGCGAGGGAGACTCAGGGAGTGCCCCACAGACAAGTCACCTGCTCCTCCTCCTCAAATATAGCATCGACAACTTCCCGTGTCTGTCTGCCTGTCCGCCTGCGTACCTGTGTGTGTGTGCGTGCTGCAAAAGCCGTATAATTGTCTCTCCTATATACAATCATACGGCGTTTACAATACACACGCACACACACGCACACACCCAGGCACCTTGAGCAATATACATAGACGTACATTCATTAATGTTCTAGTTGATTCTTCATTTACTAAGCTCCCTTTGTAATGACGAAGCATCAATATTGATGTAGTTGAACAGTTGTAAACGGATGACTGGCTAAGGTCCCTAGGACTACTCAGTAACCGTTTCAGCGGAGGAGGATCGAACCTGCACGCTCCACATCACAACGTAAAAACAATTGGCTTAACAAATATTAAGAGTATGTACTATGTACATATCAAAATTATATACTGTATATCTATGATGTACATTGTATGTATGCCGTATATAGCACGTATATACAACATACAAAAATATATAAGTTTGATAAACTGATACTGTTAATATTTAGCACATCCTGTTGATATTTAGCATATCCTGTTGATATAATTATATATCTATGCTTATATATATACATTATATATCTATGCTTTGTATATATATATATATATATATATATATATATATAAAGTATATGCAATTCAAAAAGGGGAAAACATTGATAATTTATCCTTCTTTCAATCTATAGAATTTTACTGAATTATTTTAAGAATTGACAGATTTACATTGATAATTTATCCTTCTTTCCATGTACTGCCAAAACAAAACAGTTCAATTCGTACACAGTATATATATATAATTGTCATGGTGCTGGAGTTCTAAGAAGTGCACATTACTACAGACATATGCACATACTATTCCTATCACAAGAAATAAATTGCAATTTTCTCCTGAACATATCACAGCAACTTCAGTTCATTATTCTCCATATGCAAATCTCTTATTTTTACAGAATTCAAACAAAAGTCACGATTAGAATGGCAGATATAACATCATCGTTAGTAATAAATTAGAGGCATTTATATAGCGCCATCGCCTGATGACGAATCAACCGTCAAATTGCATTGTGCAAAAAACGGAAGTCTTGGTCTAGGATCATACAGAGTAACCATTGCAGAGGTTTTGAACCTGAACCACTACACCTAAGGTATGATGAAGCAGAGCCAACAAGACAATTGCACAGGATCTAGCACTGAATATGCTGCTGGATGGGGAGCCAGTGCACAGTATCCTGCATGAAGGAAGCTATTTGCCAAAACCTGGGAACACTTCCAATAAGACAGGCAGCAACGTTCATACAATCATGATTTATAATTAGTCAGGGAAGAGGTCACCACTGTCACCAAACAGGTCAACCGACTGGTTCAAAGGTAACCCAGGAATGTCGTCTCTAACCGAAGCTCTACTCGTGTCTTGTGACGAATTAAATAAATTACACGCAACAGGAATTTCTTTGCGATTTGTGGCGGTCCATGAGCAGACGGGTTGACCCGGGCTTAGCTCGTAGCTGGGTCCATGCACAGAATTTCCAAACAGTTCAGGGCTAATCGAACTCATAAGAATGGCTGATCTAGAAGCAGCGAGAGAGGATGTCCTATCTCGATAGGAATTTAATCGACGTCGTGATACAGGAACGACTGTACCAGCAATGCAATCTGGTGAACATGGTTCTACCAGATGCAGGCGAGTATTTGCTGCAATACCATTGCTGTTTGGAAGTCTTTGAGGAAAGTTTTCTACGAGCACAGGTGACTGTTGGCTCAGTCTGCAGACTCCGATGGTGCTCAGCGGTGTACTTGAAAACTGGAATTTCATACTGCTCGGAAAGTCTGCTCGTAATATGGATTTTCTGCGAGATAATCCAGTGTGGATGAAACAAGGGGACTGGAAAAGATCGAAACTGTGATTACCTGGGGTTGATACTGTCCTGTTTCCCGCTTTTTTGGTTGAATGATTAAAGACAATTATGCTTTTACGAGTCGCACAGTTTTCAAGTACTTTCTCAAGCAGACTCTTACTTGAGAAACTGTCACAGGCATTTGCACGCAATCCACTAGAACTGGATGTCGCATTTACAGGCGTTTTGTGATTAAAAAAACTTGGTGTTTCCTTGATGCATATCACAGGTGGAGTGGCAGCACTCGACGCTCTTTTTCGAGTCGACTTTCTGATCCATTGTGGGCACTTTATGTCATGCCCAAACAAAATTGATGATGATGAATCAAACATGTCCGATGCACTAAGCAGTTTTGCTTTGGGTTCCACGTTTTCTTTTGTCTCATTTAAGGATGTAATACTGCAAATTTCTCCCGTCTTTGCTACACTTAAACGATTTACTGTAGATCGACCTGGAGACTGCTGTAAAGAATTTCTCCGTAGATCCTTTGTACGGTTCTTCGTAAAGGCACTTGAATGACGCAACAGAACATCAGATTCAGCTAGCAGCTGTTGCGAAGAGCAGCGTCTTGCTGGTTTTTCCACACTGTTATGTAGACTCGAATGTGCTACCTGTTGCTCAAAATCATCCGACCAAAATGAAAACAGTTCATCACTGCATCCAGATTCAGTCAAACTTCTCAAATTGCTCACATGTGGGCAAGCCGGTTCGATGGGCTTCAATGCAGCAGTTACTGATGCGAAACTATCTTGGACAGACATTTGTTGAGGCATAGAAGAATTGTTCAAGGGTTTCAAAGAAACCTGTGATACTTTCTCATCTGATTTACGACCCCTGAGAAATTCCTCCAAATCTTCTGAATACGGTTGCTCCCACTCTAGGTCATTCTTATTCTCAGAAAGTGAATCACGAGAAATTGACTCCAAACGACCAACAACGCGTTTAGAATTTGAAGCCGGGACTGCAAGCAATTCGCACGTCAGTCTTTCGTTCTCCTCGTAATCCTTGAGAAATGCTTCAAGATCTTCTGAGTATGGAGCTTCAACAAGATCCAGTGTGCAAGACTGAAGTTGTGCAGACGTGGTACCATGTATATCGAGCTGCGAAGGACTGTTTCGTGAAATCCGTTTCTTCTTAATCTCAGATTGAGAAACAGCCGAGGCGTTGCATCTTTTGAAACTGAAATCACCCGCGAGAACACGGCGCTCTTGGGAAATAACACCTGCTGCTCGACAAATTTCAATTTCATCAACAGATGATTCATCAAAAGTAACTTCAGGACTCTTCTTATCCAGTTCTCGTGTTAGCTGTTCAGTTTCATTATTAAGCTGCAAGTTGGATACAAGGTTCATTTTCTTGTTGCAGTTAACTTCATTCAGTTTTGTTGGCAGTGTTTCATCTTTTTCTGCCAGGACATTAGAACAGATCCCACTGTCATAATTATTTGCCTTCGAAACATCACAGACTGGACCACATTGGGAAAGACAAGCATTGTTAAACTGTCTATTCGTACCAATTGTTTTAAATTCTGCCCTTGGTACTTTGGACAAGAGTAGTTTACTGGTCATGGTGCTTGTAAATGAATTCTCAGCATTGCTGCCAGGCAAGTGGCTGAGGGACTGGAGGGAAGAACAACCAGATGCTGGTTCAGTTCGTTGTTTTGGTTCAACGTTGCAACCAGCATCTTGATCGCAACTCAGAACCAAACTCTGCTCACTGAAGTCGAAGGAACTGGTACGTTTTCTTTCAACAGAAATCGCGTGCGAAAGTGATGGCACCGTTTCATACCCAGAAATGGTGAAGAGCGAGCTCTCGTTAACGACAGAGTTCAAACACTGGGATGAACCAACATCATCAACAATTTGGCGAATCCTTGCCAAAACCGTCATAAATGGCTGGTTGCTGCATGCAAACAGCATCTGCCAAGCAATGGTGTCTGAAAGTGTCTTTTCTGAATTCGGTAAACTAGGTAAAGAACTGCCATCCTGGTTAGGAAGAATCATATCCAGCGATGGAAGGTTTCCATCATTGTCTCGATGTTTTGCATGTGGCAGTTTGAAACCAAACAGAAAGCTACGGCCGACAAACGTGTCCTCGATCACAGAATCGATAAGATTTTCGTTGATAAGCTGCGGACAAATCTGAGAAAGCGACTGAAGATTTCTACAAAAACAAAAATATAAAACAACCGAAAGTTAGTCTTTAAGCAACTAACCAGCCATATTTGTCTAGCTATGTTACGACGCATTTGTTGAGATCCGTTCAGATAGCCATGTTCATAACACTGTTGAGTGGTCATAAACTGCACTTTATAAAAGTACAGATACATACATACATTGGATACATACATACACTTAGAAAGTCTTAAGTTGAGAATGAAATGATATCACTGACTGTGTCTGAAACAGCGAGATACGTATGTATGTTTGTATGTATGTATGTATCCGATGTTGGCCATGGTCAATGCCAAGGCCATAATCAGCTGAACTATGCTACACCACAGCAACAAAATCACAACATCACGCCGACCATTCAAACTTTGACTGGGATTCCCCAACAGATCACGACTTGCGACTAATAGGTACGTTTTCGTCTGAAGTGACCTTTGATTGATCATCATCATCAATAACCATGGGCTCAGTGCCCGTAGGTGTCCAATGCCTTCTTCAAAATGTCTTTCTATTCGACTCTGTTCTGAGCCGCATCACACAGTTTCTGCAGATCTGTTCCACACCACTCTTCAATGTCATCTGTCCATTCTCTATGCGGTCTGCCTCTTTTGTTTGAATGATGCTCTAAGCATAATTCTAACTGCACAGTAGAAGTTATTAAATTAGATTACTAGCTTACAGTACCAATTTGTAATGTCAACAACTAAACACATTTGTTGAATTATAAAAATCTCATCATACTGGTAAAACTCATCAGCTGAACATCCGAAAAATTTGTCCAGGTTGTGGCCGAAAACTGTGACGTTGGTGAGCCGCGTGTTGTCAGTGATTCGGAAGTTCATTCGATAACGTCGTTGAACATTCGGTCGATTTGAACGGCACTTGATGCAAACCCAGCTGAAAGGAAAGTTTAACAAATACAGAACATAGAGCCAAAATTCAGAATGCAGTTTAATATTGGCTCCAGTCCTTCAAGGGATTCTTCATTTTTGGTTATGATAACAAGTGTCCAAATGAAAGGAGAAGTGCTTATTTATACAGTGCCTTTTCAAAAACACACATCAGAGGTGCTCCAGACCTGACTACACCATTGAACAGAACAGTCTTCAACTGCGAAATAGTTGAAGAGGTTGCAGAGAAGACCATGAAATGGGATAACAGAAAGTCATGGACTGGATCAGGGTTGCCACAAGTTTAATAAAACAAAATCTAACTCCATGACTTTCCAGTTTTCCAGGATTTGTGGCAACCCTGCTGGATTTTCATTTGACCGGTAATTGAAAGCGACAAGAAACAGAAGCGGATGGAACAAAATTACGACCAATCCTCGGATCGAGGACGGCTGAAGCCAAGATAATATACGAGACGAGACGAGACGAGACGAGACGAGACAAGACAGACAAGACAAGACAAGACAAGACAAGACAAGACAAGACAAGACAAGACAATGTATATATCTGAGACTTGTACAATGCACTTTAAGAACATCACAGACATGCCTACACACAGCTATATGTAACTGATCTTACTGCATGTGTCATAAATAACCTGAAAATTTCTACTTGTGGCAGTAAAGTTCGGGTGCCCATGAAACTAGATGAATTTGTTGTCCTCAATAAGAACTTTCAAAGTATGTTACTCTTACTTGGCTGTATCACCGTCAAAGAGAACTTTGCTGTAACATCTGTCACAGCTCGAGTACGCATAGTGACGGTCTCTGATTGACTCAACTCCAGCGAGGACGAGCAATCTGCTCGTAACCATCATCGTGCGGTCTGCATTGGTCCAAGATCAGTTCAATCTGAGCAAAAAGTTTATGTTTAGTCAGTACTTTCAATTAAAAAATTAACTACATAGTCAAATAAACTGTAGTCTGATATTTATTCAATACTTTCAATGAAAAAATTAACTGCAGTTCAATTCTGTGTTGAGCATGTTGAATAACTGCTCTAATCTCAAGACTTCTATACCACCACATTCGCAATACACAAGACGTCGATCAGCTCTGGTAAAACTTAGGCACCTGCATAATAAAGTGCCTCTGAAGAAATCTTTCGTAATATCGTTATGGACTAACATTGTTACGCTTTCCTCACATCTTGACTTATATGACCGATCACCTCCATTGGCTCCCTCCTTCTACTCGTATCCAGTTTAAAGTTCTCCTTATCTGTAGATCTTACCTGGTGCCTGGCCCCAACGTACCTCTGTGAATCTATTCGTCAGCCGATCTTGGCTGCCTCTCTTTGTCACCTTTAATCTCTGGATCGTCGCGACCTTTTGTTCCTCGGGTTAGGTAGGACTGCCATGGCCCAATCACGAGATTTTATGTCTGCATCGGCCCCTCTGTGGAATTACCTCCCTCCCTCAGCTCGCTCTACGATTCTGACCGGAGGTTCCGCTGCCTTAAATCTCGTCTTTTCTTAGGGGTTTCTTCATACTGGGAGCGCCTCTGGCAAGCTTATAGTATCGGGGTCTGAATGATATAGTGCATAAGTTTACTGGCGTCGTGAGGGTCGGTTAGGGTCAGGTTATGCGTCGTGAGGGTCGGTTGGGGTCAGGGTTAGGGTTAGTGTCATTAGAAAACCTGGTACCTTCCGGCGTCCGCGCAGCATGCACAAAGATACTGTATAATCCTTCAGCCCCGATACTATAAGTTTGCCCGCAACTGATTGATACGCACTTCGAGAGGCGCTATAGAAATTCTTAAATACAATACAATACGTCGTCTACAGATGTGTACACACTCGTACTCGGTGTAAGCGAGTAGTTGCAGATTGTGGTACATTTCACGGAAAACTCACCACCGATTTAATCTAATTAGCATCAAATACTGTAAATAATATTTTATAAACTAGTCTAAATCAAGTTTCAATCAAGTTCCAAGAATTTGATTACATTTCAGTTAATTTAAATACTTTTGAACGAGCGATTGAAACAGTGTCTATAAAGATATCGTTCACTTTATATTGAATATCTGATTTACAGTATTGCTTCTGCCTACCTTCCCGAGCTCTCAACAGTACGTAGTCCTACTTTTGGTGATGGAGGCTCTCGCTCTCTGCGCTCGGTACTCCGTCTGCTTCCTAGAATATTTTCTCTGACATTTTTCTATCATCGTAAGACTGTCCAATTCGGCCGTGTGGGGTGGGGAGCGCCTCTGAGTACTAGTGAGTAGTACCCTAAAAGTGACTCTATATAAATTCTCGTAATGAATGAATGAATGAATGAATGAATGAATGAATGCATGAATCTGAATGAAGTGTTCTGAATTGATGAATTAATGAACGAATCTAGCTGTAAACATTTGGTTGCAACCTGGTGTGAGCATATTCTTATGGGTCGAATATATCTGGTTGCGACTACTGTTTGTGTGCCCTTGCGTATACTAAAGCGTAGTCCTGGGAGGGGTACAACGCCCAGATTCTGGCCGGGCACCAAACGGACCGAGTCTTACGGACTTGCTTTGAAACAGCGCCGTTCAATAAGCTGGTCTCTCTGACGCGGCTTTGTTGGCGCTGAGATATTTCGAAAACTGACATTACATGGGATATAGACAGGGATTGTTGGAATTGATCATATCCCTGACAGCATACCCCGCTACAGGACCTATATTCACTTAATATAGGACCCATACAGTGCCCATGTGACCCCCAGTTGTTGCCCATGGAAATGCTGGCAGGGAAGAGTTAGATTTGTACAGTACAGAAGCGGTGACGTGACGGGTGTTAAGGGTTTGCCCATAAGTAACTTGTTAGCCTTTTCATTCCACAAGGAGGCACCTTCCAAGTTCCGTGCATTTTTCCCTATTCCGCGTCGGAACAGTTCAAAATACGGCACAGCTGACTAGGGTCTTTTGAAGAAATACATGCAAGTAAACTTGCGTCGGATTGCCATGCCTCGTAAATTTGTGGGTTATAGGCCTGTGTCTGGTGAATTTTGAGCTTGAAGACGAGAATGAAAGAACGAGACACTGAGACTGAACTATCTGAAATCCAGCGGTGTCAGCCAGGATTTTTAAAGTTTCAGTTAAATGCACAACGCAGCTAAAATTCGTTGTTTGATTTGACAACCGTTAACCTTAGTGGCAAAGGAACTTCACACATGTATGTCTGGGAATGCAGCAAAGCAGTATAGGCCTAAGAGAAATTATCCATAATCGCAAAAGGCTAGGGAGTTAAACATATTTATTTGTAGACCATAGTTACTGTAACCAATAAATTAACCTATGTAGCCTATTTACAGAGCGCCTGTCAAACCTCTCGAAGGCGATGCATGTGAAGATTTCTTACTGCAAGAGTAACTGCTGCTGAATGACACATACGTGTCCAAATAAATAACTGACGTCATAATTATAAATTTAGTACAATGGAAATATGACGTCAAAAAGACAATTTATTAATATTCATGACGTCTATGATAATAAACATCGACGTATAATAATTTATTGGGACGTCGATGGTGATAAAGTTGATAATGATTGCGGTGACGTAGGCTAATTGGGTAAGTATGAATCACCGCGCAAATGAGTAAGTAAGTAAGTAAGTATATTTTTTATTAAACCGGTTACAGAAGAGCCGCACTCCGATGTACAAACATCATACTAGATCAAACACAAAAATCAATAGGAGTACAGCATTCTTTCTACAAAATATGCGTTTCTACTGTCACTTGAACATAATAATTATAGATTCTTGCTGTCACCTGAAAAGGCTGAAATTGTACTTAAGCTAAATCTACTTTTAAATTTCTTCTCTATGATAGCTATTGCTCTTGTATTAGAATTCACACTTTCCTAAATGTGAATTGATTCAATTGATTCAAATTGATTCAAATACTTTAATTTCTTCAATTATGCAGGATGATCATAATGCACAGTACATTTAGGCCTATATTATTAAAGTTACTAAATTACAACAAAAGTAACTCCGCCACTGTTTGCACTCTGACAGTGCCAGACTGCCAGTCCCAAGCATGGAAAAAGAGGAGGGCGACGCTAATATCGATCTTTGTTATCACACAGTGTCGTGAAACTGAAACTACTAAGTACTACAACAAAGCTGCTCCAGTAACTTCTCTGATTAAGAAACTTGGTCTCGATCCAGATTCTCTCTCTAATTAATTACCAATTATATCCATTCTCGATAATGTTTCTAAACTACTTGAAAGTTTATTTGCGGAAAAAAGATGTCAACCACATTTTAATGGCTCGCCAAGTTTCAAGTGACTTTCAATACTCTTCAGTCTGGTCATTAAGTCATTAACCACTCAATTCAACAGAAACTGATTTAGTAAACGGTCTGTGTAATATTTAGCAAGCGGCAGGCTGTGGTCAGTTCCAATGGCACCTCTATAATTTGAGATACCCGACTATTACCCGTCACCTGAGCTATGAGATCTGTCACGAAAAGAGGAGACCTTCGTCTAAATGTATCTTTGGCTGCAATAATTCGGTGCTCGACATTTCGCTGCAGAATGGTTACTTTGCGCAACGACAAATTTTATAAGGATCTATAGGCCTACGGCTTAATGATAGCAGTGCTCTTTCAAATAATTATGTCATCGACTGATTGATTGTTAGACTGCTAGTCTGCTGCAGTATGATTCTCGTTAACGATAACGATAACGAAAATGTTCGTTAACGAAAATAAAATGATTTCGTTAACGATAACTATAACTATAACTAAAAATATCATTAACTATAACTATAACTATAACGAAAATAACAATAACGAAAATTCATCTTTATTTTCGTTAATACAAAAAAATAAAAATATGAAGTGCAATATGGACGATTCGACATAAATGAGAACGAAAAATGCGATATTTTTATTATGCAATTTGTCAGTTACTTTGGAAACTCGTGTATTCATGAAGCTGAATACACCCATGCTTTGAAGGCTTTCAAAGCTCTGAGCAAATTGTGAAACAACGTGTTAATACGCACAACTTTGCTTATAGCCTTCATTATAATTGTAACTAAGTAGTAACTAAAATTAACTAAAATAAAATCCATTAACTATAACTATAACTATAACTAAAATAAAAACTATTAACTATAACTGTAACTATAACTAAAATAAAATATGTAAGGAGAATCACACTGGTCTGCTGCACTGTGACTCGCATCTTATAAGCAAGTGCTGCTCTTGTCCTGATGCTGATGTCTTCGTCAATTCGAAAATCTGAAACCGCGATTAATTATAAGGGGTTGGATGTGTTCGTTTATGTATATTCATTACATATATGCATGTGGGTCTATAAATAGCATAGGCCTATAATAGCCTAAATAGCATGTAATGCTTTGTATGTATATAGCTTCTCTGTCTGTCTCTGTCTGTCTCTGTCTGACTCTGTCTGTCTCTGTCTGTCTCTGTCTGTCTCTGTCTGACTCTGTCTGACTCTGTCTGTCTCTGTCTGTCTCTGTCTGACTCTGTCTGTCTCTGTCTGTCTCTGTCTGTCTCTGTATGTCTCTGTCTGTCTCTGTCTGACTCTGTCTGTCTCTGTCTGACTCTGTCTGACTCTGTCTGACTCTGTCTGTCTCTGTCTGACTCTGTCTGACTCTGTCTGTCTCTGTCTGTCTCTGTCTGACTCTGTCTGTCTCTGTCTGTCTCTGTCTGACTCTGTCTGTCTCTGTCTGTCTCTGTCTGACTCTGTCTGTCTCTGTCTGTCTCTGTCTGTCTCTGTATGTCTCTGTCTGTCTCTGTCTGACTCTGTCTGTCTCTGTCTGACTCTGTCTGACTCTGTCTGTCTCTGTCTGACTCTGTCTGACTCTGTCTGTCTCTGTCTGTCTCTGTCTGACTCTGTCTGTCTCTGTCTGTCTCTGTCTGTCTCTGTCTGTCTCTGTCTGTCTCTGTCTGACTCTGTCTGTCTCTGTCTGTCTCTGTCTGACTCTGTCTGTCTCTGTCTGTCTCTGTCTGTCTCTGTATGTCTCTGTCTGTCTCTGTCTGACTCTGTCTGTCTCTGTCTGACTCTGTCTGACTCTGTCTGTCTCTGTCTGACTCTGTCTGACTCTGTCTGTCTCTGTCTGTCTCTGTCTGACTCTGTCTGTCTCTGTATGTCTCTGTCTGACTCTGTCTGTCTCTGTCTGACTCTGTCTGTCTGTCTTCGGTGCATGTTAGACAATACGCACCTGTGTTTTTGGCCACTTGATCGTTTTAGAGGTGCTGTGAAATAAGTCTGAAATCTGAATGAAGAACAGACCGCTAGGAAGTCTAGCTATAGGCCGCCTGCGGTAGTCATTAGCCTAATTGTACTATAGAGACCAGCATGGGCGTATTTAGGGGTGGTTTACTGGTTCAACACCCCCCACACACACACACAAATAAATGCATTACCGCTATAAAAAAAACTGAAAATGTAGAAAAATGCGACCAGATCCAATGGCAACTCCGAAAACGAAAAACCCTCCACGAAATTGTTTCTTGGCTATATATACGTCCATGGACGTTGGTAACTAATGCAACCGTCTTAAATTGTCATTTCATGCGGCAGTCTGTCACGAAACCTGTCTGTGCAGCTGTTGTCTGCTTCCTTTGATGAGGTACAGTCTTGCATGGCGGTCCTTAACCAGTCGAAGACTGAATTTCTGCTACTGGGCACTCCACAGAAATTAAGAAAATTGATCCGCTTAAGTCTTTGAAACTGGATAACTTAAAATGCTGCTCGTAACTTAGATGTTGTTTTCAATTCTGCCATGTCTCTCACTGGCCATGCAATTGCAATCAGTATTTTCAAGTCATCTTAATGAGTTCATTCGTGACATATGCAGAATTCGGCGTTATGTGCCCATGTCTGCATGGATTTCGCTTGCAAATGCATTGGTTTCTAGATTACTGTAACGCGCTTCATACTTATATCAATAAGTCAAACATGCTGCTGTTGCAGAGAGTTCGGAACTCTTTGGCTAGAGGCCTCGAGCCATAACTAATACACCCAAATATGAATCAAACAAAATTATAACCAATGTGCTTACATTTTTGCAGAGTGAGTTTGTGATCTTCGGATAGCGAAAATGAGTAAAACGGATGCACAGTCGAGCAAATCCTTACTGCAGCGATGAAGAACCTCTAATGCAACAGACGAAATAGGTCTACAGGGATCTGAATGAACGATCACGAAAGTCGTAGGCCTATGAACTCATAAGACTTATTTAAGCGGATGTAGTTACATTAACTTACTAACTTATAACTGGCTTTAGTGGCTTATAAGTGGATAGCATCTTGTTGCAAAAATAAAGTGAAAATGTTCTTGTAAACTGTTCTTGTCATAGGCCTATAATCTAATGCCATTGAAACAACTTCAGAGAATCTTAACAATCGTCCTCTTATAATAGGCCTACTGTGTAATTTCAAATCAATCGATAAAGACAACGATTTGTCCATACGACAAATTGTCGTGCGTCAAAGTTCACGGTCCCCAATCGATGACGCGCATCATGTTTAATGTATTTTAGTGTCATCCTAATAGCCAATAGGTTAGCCAGAAAGACGCAGCTTTTAGCTTTGCAAAACTTTTCAGATCCACCATCTCTGGATGAGCAATTTAACCGCTGGCTAACACACACTTCTGTCTAGTCTCACACGATCTTAACGCTTCGTTTAACACAAATGATCAAAAGATTATTAATTCTTGTTTCGTCTTTGGCCGGAGTTCATTCATAGAATAAGCCCTGGTTGCCGGTCCATCCATCTGGAACGCCCTAACTCTTCATGTTCGCAACTTTACTACTTAGAGACTTCTGCTCTAGACTGAAAACGTTAGCCTACTCTTCCAGTGTACATAATAATAATTATGGCTTCGAATGTTGGCCTGGTTTCAGTGTGCACTTCTGAACTTTGAAAGAGGGGAATGACGAGAGAATACTTAAGGGGTCGTCCATTAATTATGTCAACAAAATATGGGGAGGGGGTTTGGAAAAGTTTGACAGTTGTTGACAAGGGGAGGGGGTTCTGCTACAATTTGACGTCAACAAATTTTTTTCAAATGAATCAGCAAAGACCCTTCCAAATGATAGCGCAAACATTAAGAAATGCTAAAAATGTATAAAGTGCTTAATGTTTAATACTACTAAAAAGCTGGTAATAAACTAAACTCATATATGTCGAAATTCGAGATTGCATTTTTTAGTGTAAAAAAAATGATTCTACATGTATTGAGCCATTTTGCTTCTTTTTTGTAGGGGGAGGGGGTTTCTGGGATTGTTGACATAATTTTTAGGGGGTCCGTCAATGTTTGACAGTTGTTGACAAGGGGGAGGGGTCAAAAACTGCCTAAAATTTGTTGACATAATTAATGGACGACCCCTAAAGACCATCAGGAAGTTGTCACTCCAGAGTGAGATATTGATATATGGAACCAGAGTAGAACGGTGCCAAGGACACCAAACCAAAGGGATAGTCGATGAAGGAGGCTGTGACCAGTATTGTCGAATGCGGAGGAGATGTCAAGGAAACAGAGACTTGATGAATTGAGAAGTGAATTAGAAGAGCGGTATACTCGGTTAGCCGGGAGAGGGCAATTCGTCAATTAATTTCGGTAGAGAGAGATTGGTATCCTATTTAGAATGAGATAAACAAATTATTATTTACAAGCACTCTTCCTTAACTAGAACTATTAACGTTCATAGTACAGTTCCCACGAAAACAAAATCAAAGCAAGTCCAATGAGCAAAGCAACCCAGTTAATACGGACCCTGTAGAAGACCAAGTGCAAGTGCAAGTCATCTTCTTCTCCAGTAGATCAGCATTTCCTGTATCCACCACAGGCACGGATTATATACATGTAAGACAGCTTCAATTCTCTCCTTCCAGGTTGCAATTGCACGAGATTTCTCTTCAGCCTCACATCACACCCTTCCAGTTCCAGATCCATTCGTAAAATAATTGACCTCTTAAAACACAGGCAGCCAAAATACACTACGTAGCTTAGCGGACATCGACGTCGTCGTTAATCGTAGTCTATATTAGTATATACAGCTCCTGCACTTGAACCTCAGGAAGGCTAACGCAACTTCTACGAGGATGCACGAATACGATTAGACGCGTTCTATCTCCTCCGTCAAATCACTCTGACCTCTAAAGACCATGAGTAGGCTACATCACCCCGGAGCCCGGACATGAAGCACCTGCTTCGTGAGAGGAACAGACTCATGATCATGGCAAAGTCGAAAAGGCTAAAGCTATAGCATGGAATCAGCAAAGCTAACTCGTCACACCTCAAAGGAGCAAACCCTCAAAAGGGAACTAAAGCCCTATGGCAAAAGTCAATCAGCTAATAAAGAAATCCAACTCTCAATCCAACGTTACATCGTTAAACGACGAACTAAACCAACACTTTGCAGATGTCTCCGTCGAGGATCCGGAATACACCGAGACCCTCCGGAAGCATAAATGCCACACTGGTCGAAGTCGCTTAACAGCACGCCGGATCTTTCAAATCCTTAACCACATCCACGGCACCTCGAATGGAGGCGACGATCACCCGCTTGGCTCTTGAGACTGACAGAGCTCCTGGCCACACAGGCGCATTGACCGATCAAATAGACCACTCGCTTGCCCATTCCCACGTCCCGTAGGCCGTAGCAATGGAAACCAGCAATCATTCACCCCTACACCCCAGGCTAAAGCCGCTGAAGTCACCTCCCCCAACCTGGCCAACAGATTATCCACCGATATCCATTCAATCACGACCAGCAGAGCGAATAATACATATCTTTACCCATGCTTTGCCTCGATGCCCTCTCCGATGTCGTTCGATAACCAGTAGGGGGCCTACGCTTTCCGGGCCACTGGTTCCACAATAGCTGCACTAGTTTCCATCCTCCATAATATGATCGATCTCCTCAAAAGCAATGTGAACGTAACTTAGTAGCAATCTCACTAGGTCCTTTGTTGTTCACTTGACGCACTTGTTATATAGGCCCTAGAGACAAATTCACCGAGTGATATTAAATTGTGTTTTAAAATCATAAAAATGTTGTTAGTCAGGATACAGTCGGGCATAGACCGTTCTACAGGATTCGGGGCGGGGGTTTGCATGTCAAGCGTACGTACGTAGTTGGGGTGCAAAAAGTATACGTACGTACTGGGAAGGGTCAATTTTTTCCGGATTACGGGTACTCAGTGGCGTAGGCCTAACGAAGGATTTCAGCGTCCAGGGGCAAGATTTAATGACTGCACCCCTTTTAATTTTCTGGTTGACTTTTAATCGTTCTTGTCATGGTGCTGTGTGACATTGTGTAGCCTGCCTACTATTTGAATACAATTACAAATTTGATATGGGTTCTAGATTTTGTTCAATGGCTTTTGCTCTGTAATAAGTAATGAAACACATTTTGCTCACTGCTGAACGCTTTGTTGTTTAAATTTGTATTTTCATATACACATATATATGTAGGCCTACATATAAATCGTTTGCAAATTACCTGGGCAAAAGAAGAGAAACTGCGGATAAACACAGCCAAAACACGTGATATGGTCATCGTGTGGAACAATATGCGGTCACTCTCGCAACAACCTCTATAACTGGTGTTCGATTGACATCCATCCATCAATGCGCTCGAACTCCTCGGAGTCCTCATTTGGGACAAATTCTCGATTACAGAGCACATCAAGAAGATACTTCTCTTAAGCTCTGCGTCTCTCTGTGGCATAAGCATCGTAAAGGCGCACGGACAGAAATTGCGCTCTACGAGATCACGTGATGTAATGTAATGTAATGTAACAAAACATTTATAAAGCGCCACTTAAGAGTCTCTCAGAAGCGCTCAACACGTGGCCATCAAACAGCTGAAAAGTGCGTCTTTAAGAGTTTAGAGAAAACCATATAGCCGCGTGCAGCACGCACAGACGGCGGAAGAGCGTTCCAGATTCGTGGCGCCGCAATCGAGAAGTCCCGACGAGCACAGGTGGTGGTTCGAAACGACGGTATCATCAAGTCATTTCGCGAGGCAGACCGGAGAGCCCGCCGACCAGTTTGAGTGCCAACTGGAAGGCACAGTTCAGCAATGTAGTCCGGAGCAGTACCAGTCGTAGCCTTCCAAACCAGCGTAGCAATTTTGAATTGCACACGATCAGCAACTGGAAGCCAGTGCAGCTCACGTCGCATGTAGTCAGATATGTGTGAATATCTCGGTAGATCAGCCAGCAGTCTAGCTGCTGCATTCTGAACGAGCTGAAGTTGATGAAGACGGAACTCAGGGAGGCCCAGGAGGACCCCATTACAGTAGTCAAGACGTGTGAGGACGAAGGAGTGTATTAGCACAGCCGCAGCGCTTAGCGACAGCGTTCTCCGTATAACTCGGATCTGCCTGAGCTCATAATAGCTAATCCTGGAGATATGTGACACATGATCAGCCATCGTAAGCCCACCATCAAGAAGCAC
Organism: Aporrectodea caliginosa; assembly: GCA_020284085.1. Classification (NCBI taxonomy): domain Eukaryota; kingdom Metazoa; phylum Annelida; class Clitellata; order Crassiclitellata; family Lumbricidae; genus Aporrectodea; species Aporrectodea caliginosa. The sequence goes on from JACEVL010000008.1 coordinate 2,634,638, forward strand.
TCCAAGGTCCCTCACCACATTACAGGACTGTCCAGTAAGGGATGCCGATGCAAGAGCATTTTTATCGATCCTACAACGAGAGAGACGACCATAACTCAAACGATGTAGGCGGCAGGCCTACGCTTCATCAGCTTGGTAGGGAGGGGGGGTAATTACACTTTTTGCGCGTTGGGGACAGGGCTCGTCTTGAACGGTTAATGCGTAAGATCAGGCGTGCGTGGTATCTCAGTCGACTTTCTGGCCTGCAAAGCCGATGACACTCTGAGGCGACACAAGGTATTGCGCTGCATTTCCTACATGGGCTTTGCCCCCTCCCCCGCCCAGGGAATCCTATACAATCTACGCCCAATGATGCACAATTTCACCCTTCCGGACAAAGATGCTAGGAACTATATAGTACACCGGTATGCCTTACAGCAGCATATATTAAAGCACCGAGACCATAATTGGGGCACCGGTTAAGCCTCAACTTATTATAACAAACAGCGTTCTGCCTGTCTGACCGATTGCATAAACGGATATACTAAACTGCTTACTAACCAACGCACAAATGCTCTATCTCACACAGGCCTAACGCCTAAATTCATGTGTTATGCCACCACAAACTTCCACAATTATTACACAAACAATAGGCCTGACAATTCACACAACATTTCTCAAAGTCTATCTACAAACTATGGTCACATTTTCAATATCTCTACAGAACAGACCTTTCTCAAATGTTTCGTACTATGTTCGAGGCAGCCTATATTGTACAATGTAGGTGCTTTCACATAATAACGAAACAGAGACGCCCGAAACTTCGATTAGCCTATAAGTAGATTATAAAGCACGGAATGTTGTCATTCTTTTGTGTTTGAAACGCCTATTGTTAAGGTTCTATTGTGTTTCTCTATTGTGTTTCTTATTGATGATGATGATGATGATGATGATGATGATGATGATGATGATGATGATGATGATGATGATGATGATGATGATGATGATGATGAGATCTGTGCCGAAGGCAGCTTCACTGGCTTTTATGTCACCCGCGATGAGATGAGTGAGGTGGTTCCCCTTGCCTTCCTCACAGATAATTATAGTTGAGCAACTTGGCCAAAGTCGCTACGCAGTGGCTTGAGGTAGATTCGAACCTGCGACCCTCCGGTTACAAAGCACAGTAAATACCGCTACACCACCGCAATAAACACACTCACGAAGAGGAAGGCAAAGGGAAGAAGATAACTTCTTCTCCGCCTCTCCAACTTCCTCCTCTTCAGGCACGGTTTTCTCCTTCAGTCCTTCCGACCGTCTCCCCGAGTCAGTCCTTCACCTCGCTCTACCATACAGTGACTGACTAATGACTCCCTGATCAGATCTAATCGACCTCTGCTCTCTTTGACGTGCGCAACTGACTATGCATCCTACCAATCCTAACTCAGGTACGCCGGAACCCCAGTTAAAGTCTTAAACATAATTTATAGCCATTTTGTGACAAGAATTTGCCAGATTAACAAATCAAACGCAATGATCGACTTTAACTATAATTTATTTAATCATAAGATATTTGTTATCTGTTAATCAAGAGCCAGTTTCTGTCTTCGACCTAAAAAGTCTTGTTATAATTATATGGATTTCATTGCTAAGGTTGCAGAAGACACGTAAGTGAGGAGGAAATGGAATAATATGTCCGATCAACGACGCTTGCAGAAGACACGTAAGTGAGAAGGAAATGGAATAATATGTCCGATCAACGACGCTTGCAGAAGACACGTAAGTGAGGAGGAAATGGAATAATATGTCCGATCAACGACGCTTGCAGAAGACACGTAAGTGAGAAGGAAATGGAATAATATGTCCGATCAACGACGCTTGCAGAAGACACGTAAGTGAGAAGGAAATGGAATAATATGTCCGATCAACGACGCTTGCAGAAGACACGTAAGTGAGAAGGAAATGGAATAATATGTCCGATCAACGACGCTTGCAGAAGACACGTAAGTGAGAAGGAAATGGAATAATATGTCCGATCAACGACGCTTGCAGAAGACACGTAAGTGAGGAGGAAATGGAAGCGTGTCACTTCCCCTGAAATTAAACATACACAAATCAATCATTTTTATTGATCCGAATTTATTTATTCATACTGCATGCACAAAAGAAATGGTGAGACTTTTCGAGATACAAAATGTAAATCCAAAAGAACATGGGTCTCGCATAACTATAGGGTCATCAATTTCAGTTCAGAACAGTAAGATGGCGCCAAAAAAAGGAAAAAGAAAACGTAGCATTGCATCAAATACGTGTATCATGTGTGCACAGTGTGAATGAAAGTAAGGAAATCAGTGGAAAAACACAAGTGTCCAGCTTAGACACAGCCGGGCACCCATTATCAGAAGTAACGTGACAGTGAAAATCTTTATAGTACGAACTAACTGAAGCTCATGTACACACATTATCGCTGTCTGTGCAGTGCGCACTCATTTTAAACATCCAAACTGTGGCATCTGTTTCTTAAATAAGGATAAGCAATGAGCATAGAACCGAACGAATGTCCATTAAAAGTGAGTTCCATACTGCTGGACCAGTTACTGTATATACTTGACTACAAATTACATTGAATTAGTCGTGCGACATAAACCATGACATTGGTTTTATTGGATCATTCTTACTCGTTTGATCGCCCAACAAAATTAGATCATTCTCGGCAAAGATGTATATATATATTGTAATTGTAATCGTAATCTCGAGATTTCTACAGCGCCTAAAAAACAGAGTTGCGGGAACCAGCCTATTCATATGCGTTTAGTCCAAACAAAATCTATAGGCAGGTATACGGTCAAAATCGGTTACAGATCAAGATCCAAAGGGTCAGGCAGGCAGACAGTCAGACGGCTAAGGTGGATGGTGCTTAGAATTGAAGCCGTCATCGAGGAGGTAGGGGAGAGAGGATGGTTTAGGATAGGATTTGTGAAAGAGCAGTGTTTTCAGTTTTTAGTGAAAGACATGTGGAGTGATAGCAAGTGGTGAGGTTTTGGCGAGTTCGTAGGATGGATCAGATATTTGTAGTAATACTGGCGGGAATTTGTTCTAGAGAGTTGGAACAGCTTGACTCTTGAGTGAGTTGTAAATTTTAGTGATGAGGCGGCAGAAGGGCGAAGGAGTGTTAGGGCAGAAGAGGCGAGCGGGCTGAGCGAAGTGGTTGGACCACGAACACGGCGATACTAGGGCTGTGAGGATTGAAGTGTGTTGCAGGTGAGTCAGTAAAACCGATCCAGGTTGATAGTCTTTGAAAGAAGATGTTGTGATCAATGATATCGAAGGTTGCTGAAATATCAGGGAGGCAGAGGCAAGAGACGGAGACATATCAATGGCGAACCATGTGAAATACCTCTGCAGGTCTTGTTTCTACCAGATACGGGTCAAAGGGCGAATTGCTGTTGTTCGGCATAGCAGTGACCCTCGTCCACTCATTCATCATGACGCGATTGGACTATTGCTTTTCTATTGCAACCTTAACAACTGCCTTAACCGCTACTCTGCACTTCTGCATGCCGCCTCTGGCAACCGGACTCGGACCTCCTTTTGACTATCCTTTGGACAACCCTCTGACTCAACGCAGCGCTCTTGAATAAGCTGGTTCCCTGCGCTAATCTTTCGAGTGGCGCCTTACAAATTTGAAGATTACGATTACGATTTATTATAACAATTCACATGATGCTGAAATAGCATTAGTAGGAGCTTTATCAAATGCACTGCAACTGTGTTTATATGGAAGAGAAATAAGCATTCTACAATTCGACCACTAATTGTAATAGTTGAATTACATAGCGCATTATAAATGAAAGCTACGAAGCTGTGCTTGTCACGGGACCATAGAAATGTAAACAGAAATTAATGGGTGCTTTCACATTAATCACATTAACGCAGCTTTTATTCTTTGCCGACAACCATCGGCTCTTGTTTTGATATCAGATGGATATCTATTCGATTAATTGCACACATTTTTAGTAACGTACAGAGCACAATAACACGTATAACTCCCACAACATCTACCATCAACACTGCCACCGCCACCACCTTCATCATCGTCAGCATCTGAAGTTTTTGCGCTATATGAGCTGGTACCTAGATCATGGGCATTCCGAAATCCGAAACTAAATGATGATTCAATAACTGAGAAAATAAATTTGAAATCGTTCAGAAGCCTACCGTCAGACACTTAAGCTTCATTCTGCAGCTAAGCAGAAGACGCTCAGCGTCGGAGTAACTGCGTGACCAATGACCACATCTTCTCTGATGACTTGGTTTCTGGTGAAGTCAAAGTAAGTGCGCGGGAAGCTATGTGCGCTTCCTGGAAAGTTGCCCGTGAACAGTGACAAACAGTTGAACTCTGGGTCGATAACTTCACACCTGTTACCGGCTCCACAAACAAGGATATGACCGAGTGTTCCGACCGTACAGACTGCGGAGTTTGGCTCCAAAACTGACGCAAAAGTGCGTATTGTGTTCCCAGAAGCGTCGACTTCTCTGAGGATTTTTCGTTTGTCCTTGTCGGTGAAGCAGAAGACGACATGATTCTTTCCCTTCGTTATAACATTCTCCAGCGTTTCAAAGCCAAGGAGGTTTGGGCACAGACTCAAGATACTTTGAATCGATCCGTTTGGATTCAAAATCAGGACATCATTAGGATCTTGCCTGGCTAGGACGTCCTTCGCGTACACGATAACCTGGCCTGAAGGTGACACATGAATAGAGGTTAATGGCATCCGTAACTTACTCCTCCATGGAGATATGTGAAACTCTCCGTTTCCATGTCTGCTGATTTTCATAACTGACCAGTAGTCGTGTACCTTAGCGAGAGAGTAAATGCAGGAAGAGACGCCGCAACCGGCAATCTCCATTGGACGACATCCAGTGAACAAAACGACTTCTTTCAGTTTGTTCTGGTTGTTCCGATCACAAACGCTCATCATATAGTGAGGGCCTTGTGACAGTAGAAAGAAAATGTCCTCTCCCAGGGTGGTCCAGCTGATACACCCCAACTGGATCGGATACTGATGCAAAATTTCCAAGCGAAATTTCGTTGGATCTAAAATTTTGCGCAAAAGAAATGCAATGCCTAAAATATACTGTTCTCAAGAAGCGGAATAATAATACAGAATAATCAAATTTCAAGAATTACACAGGCATATACATGAATCCATTTATACGTGAAAAATTAGCCAGAAAGCATGAATGCAAGTATGTGTATGTATGTACTATGTATGTATGTATGTATATATGTATGTATGTATGTATGAATGTATGTATGTATGAATGCATGTATGTATGTATGTATGTATGTATGTATATATGTATGTATGTATGTATGTATGTATGTATGTATGTATGTATGTATGTATGTATGTATGTATGTATGTATGTATGTATGTATGTATGTATGTATGTATGTATGTATGTATGTATGTATGTATGTAAGCATGCATGTATGTATGTATGTATGTATGTAGGCCTATGTATGTATGCACACTTCACTGCCTTAATATTCTCTGAAAGCCTTGATAGCCTAAATGGCGTCATACTTAATTATGGATAACACCATCATCTGTAAGCAGAACTGGAAGCAGTGTTCTACCTTGCCGCGTTACTTGTAACGCGTTACTATAACTAAGCTTAATTATTATTTGCGGTAACTTTTTTGGTAACAAGCTACTTTTTACGAAAAGTAACACACAACGATAACTAATTAGGCTACTCCAATGGGGTAAGAGTAATGCAAAACATTTAGTTAGGTCCCTACTTTGTATAACTTTTAAAACAACCTATGTTCGTGTCGTCTATAGTTTATTGTGGCAATATAAATATTATTACAGCTGCTCTCTCCTCAACATGCAGATTCTCACCGTTAAGGTGGCCCGGGGGTGTTCGATAGCGTAGTGGTAAGCGCGCTGGACTGTCAGTAGAGAGACCTGGGTTCATATTGACACCCGGGTTGAAATTTTGTTTGAGATTTCTACACCGCGTGCATCCCATAGCCAACTCAGTTAAACCTATAATGAGTAGGCCTACGCTGACCGCACACTGTCTGTTGGAAGATGAGGCGGTGAGGGAGAGGACCGGCCACCAGACCTCATATGCCGAGGATAAGTAAAACGAAGTCGCTTAAACTTTATACCCATGGCTGCCTCATGGCTAGCTTAAGGGACAGCTTCTTCTTCCTCTTCCTCTTCCTCTTCCTCTTCCTCTTCCTCTTCCTCTTCCTCTTCCTCTTCCTCTTCCTCTTCCTCTTCCTCTTCCTCTTCTCTTCCTCTTCCTCTTCCTCTTCCTCTTCCTCTTCCTCTTCCTCTTCCTCTTCCTCTCTTCCTCTTCCTCTTCCTCTTCCTCTTCCTCTTCCTCTTCCTCTTCCTCTTCTTCTTCTTCTTCTTCTTCTTCTTCTTCTTCTTCTTTCTTCTTCTTCTTCTTCTTCTTCTTCTTCTTCTTCTTCTTCTTCTTCTTCTTCTTTTCTTCACGTACCCCTAGAACTTTATAGCTCTATGTCCACTTTTTGCGAAACGGAGAAAAACGATTTTTAAGATTTGCTGACGAAAATCTTTTGCTCTGTTTCATTAATGGCAATTAAATTAAACTTTTGGAAAACAAAGTTTTCCCTTAGTATGATTATATTTGTATTTCGATCATAATGTAAACCGATTATGAGTAATTTGGCTATAATTATGGCAGGGGTGACTGCTGTAGGTTCTAAGTCCAGTCACGTGTTAAGATCTCTCACTGCTATTGGCTATGGACATAGCACCGTATAATTCTTTTTCAGACCTCACTCGAACACGGTTATAAGTCCAGTCACGTGTTAAGATCTCTCACTGCTATTGGCTATGGACATAGCACCGTATAATTCTTTTTTCAGACCACAATCGAACACGGTGATATCTCCAATTCACGTGATACAAAATTAATGATTCTATTGGATGACTGACTTGTTCCTCTATAGCTTTGAGACACTGTCCAAATTTGTGGACATAGAGCTTTATAGCACTCACAGATTGAGCTAAAGAAAGCGTCTCCAGTTAAAGCTAGACTGTTCAGGACATAGCCCCTGTCATCCCGGTAACGGATATAGCGTTAGGTTGATTTTTCAAAAAAGTGGACATAGAGCCTTATAGTTCTAGGGGTACGGTCAGTAGTATACCATAGGCCCCTGGTCCATGGCCCCAACCCCAGCTCATGGACCCAGACCGATTTTGGGCTGACTTGAAGCTTTGGAGCCCCATCGCAATGGAGGTTGTATTATTTCCAAGTAGGCCTGCCCGACTTGGGGCTGGGTGAATGGGTTCTCTTGAGGCCAAACTAACGCTACATAATTTATCTATTTACCAAGGTAGGCCTTAGGAGAGCGCATTTTTCTTTTTGAACAACCGGGTTTCCGGTTTCGGTGTTTCGGCAACCACAACCCCAATTCTACATAGAAATATAGTTCCAATCGACTACAAAAACCAGCCGTTCCAAGATGGGCAAGAAACGAGAACCAAAACCAAGACCAAACTCGATATACCAACCAAAGCCAAGACTAAAAACCCAGATGTAACAACCGAAACCAAACCCAAACTAGATCCACCAACCGAAACCAAACCCAAACTAGATCCACCAACCGAAACCAAACCCAAACTAGATCCACCAACCGAAACCAAACCCAAACTAGACGCACCAACCAAAACCTAGACTAGCCCGATGTACCAACCAAAAATCAAGACCAAACTAGATGTACCAACCAAATCAAAGGCCTACTCCGATATATCAACCAAGACCAAGGCCAAATTCGATGCCCCAGCCAATACCAAGACAAAAAAACCAATACACCTACCCAAAATCAAGACCATCCCCATTTCCTTTACGATGGCGGCTCTTCTTCACCCCAAGCCGTTTCAGGTCTAGATAACACACTTATCGTACATCGTCAATGGGAAGAGCAGGTAGCGAGGGAGTGGGCTTGTCAATCGCCCTCATGTGTCGACGCTAAGATTATGAAGTCACTAACACGTCATATTCGTGACTGTCTCATAGCTATCTTAACTTGCGCACTGACAGTAATTTCACGTCTTCATAATATTTTTGGTGCTCGACAGTGTAGTGGTTAGTGCGCTGGACTATCAGTCGAGAGGTCAAGGGTTCAAAACCCGCCAAGACAGAATTTTTTTCGAGATTTCTGTTCCACCAGCACCCTCTAGCCAACTCAGCTAAAATGAGTACCATGACCGTACACTGTCGGTGGGAAGATGAGACAGTAAGGGAGAGATTTGGCCACCCGCCCTCATATGCCGAGGCTAAGAAAATAAAGTCTCTAACACTCCATTCCCATGGTCACGTCATAGTTAGCTCAAGGGACTGCTCTTCTCTTCATCTTCTTCTTCGTAGAACATTGTACACAGGAATAGAGTCTGTAGAAAAACAGGAATAAAAAGCTTATTTGATTATTGAACCAACCTGAGCTCTCTATTGCTCTGTGAAGTTCCTTCCGAAAGAACTCCGTCGTAAGGACGCTGCTCCATTGCGAACAGACAGTTCTAAGTCTGCTTATCACAAGATCCGCCTTTACTTTCCACACACTTTTGGCCATCATCATACCCTTCAATTCCACAACAACGGCTTTGACGAGGATACACTCAAGTAGCTCGATCGGTAGATCTTCCAGCTACAGGCGAACAGTAAAAAGCACATAATATTATGTCTACAAAAGTCCTTTGGAATTCTTTAGCATATAAAAATCAATCAAAGCAGAAGCAAGAGCGTAAATCTTTGCCTCAAAATTGTGATGACTAATTCCATCTCCCCTCTGCTTCCCCTTCATTTTCCCTTCCCTACTCCTACCCATATCCTCTCTCTGTCTCTCTGTCTCTCTTTTGTCTCTCCCTGTCTCTCTCTGTCTCTTTGTCTCTCTGTGTCTCTGTCTCTCTCTGTGTGTGTCTGTGTCTGTCTGTCTTGTCTGTCTGTGTCATTGTATCTCTCTCTTGCTTTCCCCTTTATCTAGCTATCTACTACATATCTAGTTCTTGCTTTCTCTCTCTCTCTCTCTCTCTCTCTCTCTCTCTCTCTCTCTCTCTCTCTCTCTCTCTCTCTCTCTCTCACCCAACCTCCCTCTCTCTCTCTCTCTCTCTGTCTCTGTCTCTGTCTCTGTCTCTGTCTCTGTCTCTGTCTCTCTCTCTCTCTCTCTCTCTCTCTCTCTCTCTCTCTCACACCCAACCTCCCTCCTCCTATAATTATGAGCTCTGCACCCTCGACTCCCTCGTGAATAATTGGCATCCAACGAAACGTCAGACTTTCCAAACAGCACAGGGTCAAAAGTGGCTAGGACTGTGACCACACTCACTGCTCGTACTCTGGAAGTGCCAGTCCCAAGCCTGGAGATAGGAGGTGGGTAGCGCTAATCAATCATCTTTGTTATGACACAGTGACTGCTAAACAGCCACAAAACAAGCCACCTACAAAGGCATGCCTATGAGTGGAAGGACCTTTTTATCCGGAGTCGTAAATAATACAACGAACAGGCACTTTTAAATATCAACTTACAGTAATTAACATCTTAGGCTGAAATGAAAACGCGAGGGAGAGCTATGACTAAAACACAGCTTTTGCCTCCATAAGCCTATGTACCGGTACCTATGTTTGTCCGATTCATCTTGGCACAGTAATAGTTAGTACGGTAGTGTAAAATGTCTTCTCTTTTCTTACGATCTTTTAGCGGTTATCATTTTTTTCTATTATACTATTTGCTCTTTTATACAATTTTGGCCGGATTCTTCCTTACATGGGATGCATCATTGTGCTTGTATAAGATTGTATTAATTAGTAACAAAATCGCAATTAAGATTCGCTCAGCATAGTAGGAGAGACGATCGTAGAATTACGGCACATTAATAGTTACAGTAATTACAGTAATTACGTGTCCAATAATCAACGGTTAATTAAACGACAGACGTAAAGATGTAGTTATGTCCCTGGACTGCAGGGCTCTAGCTTCTATTAGCCAGTGCAAGATCGACGCAGTTAGACACAAACTGCTGGCTTGATGCTGAAAAGACTATTTGACTAGAGAAAAGTATGGAAAACACAGATGTTTAAAGTACTTCTATCTCAAGTACAAATACAAGTACTTAGGTCTCAAGTACCAGTACGAGTTCTAGTTGGCCGACACATAACTCTCAACCTAAAAATAATGGTCCTATTTGGCCGCGCTGGGGTTGGGATATCCTGAGTAGTTCCCTTGAAGGGGCGCTATACAAATTCAAGTAATGAATGAATCAATGAATATCACAATAGGCCTACATATCCATGTGGCTACTGCAAAAGCAAGGAGATATTTCTTTACCAACTAAGGCTAAATCAACGAGGTATTGTCAATAGGGCCTATATAATCATGCCGTAAGACAGATGTCCTCATCTAGAATGCTCTTAAGAAATAAATTTCGCGATGTGAACATCTTGTCACTATAGTATTCGATCGATGCGGTTTTAATATTAAACCTTCATAACTAAACATGCACACGTTCAACAGGAGCGCTAGATGCAGACACACTCAATGATTCAAGCTCTGCCGCATACAGTTGGTCAAGAACAGCTTGGCTGCTTTTCCAGAAGTCCGAGCAATCGCCTTTATCAAAGTCACCATGCTGTTCTTCATGACTAAATTTGCACTTAGCATTAGAACTGTTTCTGTATAACTGGTGTTTCTCCTCGTCCTCTCCGCTCTCTAGACCGTCTTCATCTCTGTGTCCCTCAGGCAAGGACTACTTTGGCCCAACATCGCGCCTTTGCTTTTGTAGGTCCATCTACTTGGAATGACCTTCCCCTTTTTGCTGCAGTCTCTGCCTCATCTGCCCGCTACTTGAAGACTTTTTCATTACCTCGAAACTCTCGCGCTGAGAGCGCTTCTGAATAGCTCATACTGTACTGTAAGAGGCGCTTTACAAATTTTCAAATACAATGCAATACAATAACATTTCCATTGACAGTGAAAACAATCATAACCAAACTTTGACTCTATAAATATTAGTTTTTTATTGCCAACATTGTTAACGTCCGTCTGCTCCATTTTAACAATCAATCAATCAATCAATCAATTTTCAAACAAGACAGCCGCAAGGAAATTCTGATCAGTGGTCCATCTAAAAAGAAAGGTCTCAGTTAAGAACTGCAAGTAGCCAGTGTATCTAAACCATACGCGGTAATAACTATAATCTTACTGAGTTACTGGTAACCTCTCTGGCTGGCTAAAAAAGCTTATCAGTTGTTCATATGCTGTAAGTTTCTAGGTTAACGCTTTTGTAACAAATGTAAAGTCTCAAGTACGAGAGTATATAGGCCTACAAGTACAAGTAGGCTAAAACATCTCTGATGGAAAACCATGCTCAAGCAATTCACAAAACTTCGATCGAAAGAAGATAATAGCCTAATTATGTATTTAATGCCATGTAACTTACCGTTGTGTCACTGAATGAGGTAAGTTTGACGCGTTTAGCATTGTCTTCTTGTTGAAATGCTGGAACAGATACAAGAGAAATAAATGCAATTATTCCCAAACACAATGATTATCATTGATTATTGGGATTTATTGCATAGACTTTAGTACCATCTGAGTCTAATTAGAGCAACACACACGTAAGATGAGCGTTACTAAGTATTGGCCACAATGGTTCTGACGGGCATTGCCAAATTGTTTATAATTAATTAAACTAATTCAATTAACAACAAACAACAACAAGCGATATTATATTAAAAACGTCTTTGCATTAACTTACCATCTGAGCCTTCATTCTTGTCAGGGTCATTATCGGTGTCGGCTGTTGTTCGTTTCTGCATGGTTAATTTATGAATGCGTACTAGGATCTCTTGAGCAACACGTCACCTTTTGAGCAATAACTTAAACGGAAATCGAATGTTATCCTGAGACTGTATAAAGTTATCTTCCGATAAAATATATTTTAGAGTTGAGTAGCCTTGAGTTACGGTTGTGGAGTTCTTATATAATAATGGCGCCTTGAAGCAGTAGATTATGACGTAATTATGGAATAACGTCATATAAGAGGCCTGATGTCATACACTTATTTATTATTATTGCTATAAAATCTGCAGATATAACTATTGCTTTCTATGTTGTTGTTGTTGTTGTTGTTGTTGTTGTTGTTGTTGTTGTTGTTATTATTATTATTATTATTATTATTATTATTATTATTATTATTATTATTATTATTATTACTATTATTATTATTATTATTATTATTATTATTATTATTATAACAAATTTATTTCTTCATAAAGCCAACAAACTTATGTACAGACTGATTAAAAGTAAATGTTTTCAATATTTTTATAAGCCTTCGTTCAGTCCTGGGCTACAGTAACTGTTGTTGCAATCTGTGGTGCCTAAAACAGATAGAGAGTTTCCAATTTGTAGGGCGACTGATAAGCGCTGTAAAAGATGACTGGTCTCACGCTGGTCGCCTGTCGCTGCTGAGATCTTGCGTCCTAGTTCTTGAACAAACTGCAGTGATTCTGTGTGCCAGCTTCCTGCAGTTTCGACTGCAACAGGGACGAAATGGTGTGATTGTGATATAGCAGCATATTTGGATTCCTTGTTGCGAGCTGCCTTTTCCGCTGCCGCACCTGCGTTTTGCGATGTCATATGTTCGTAGGATGCAGCGAAAGTATCTGGCACCGTGACATCCCATGCCAAGCAACGACATCATACCTCAAGGTATGATGGTGACTCCGTCAGGCCTTTTGCCGTCTGATCTGGAGAGGCCATTGGGCTCTTTGATGGCAGGTATTTTGGCTCTGGTGAAAGCTCGCCAAATAACGTCGTTGAGCATGCCATGTCGATGTTGTCTTCCTGCTCCTTTGATGCAAGAGAATCCATGATGGCCGTTGGATTCCACTTATTATTATTATTATTATTATTATTATTATTATTATTATTATTATTATTATTATTATTATTATTATTATTATTATTATTATTATTATTATTATTATTAATATAAACGAAGAGAAATCTCTGCAACGAAGCTAACATTCCTGTGACGCTCTCCCCCCGCGAAGCGGGGCGAGGTTCTGTGTCTGCCTCCCTCACTACCTCCCTCGCATCCATCGGTTACCCACCAGAGGGCGAATTCTGTGTCTGCCTCCCTCACTACCTCCCTCGCATCCATCGGCGAAGCCGATTACCCACCAGAAGGCGAATTTTGTGTCTGCCTCCCTCACTACCTCCCTCGCATCCATCGGTTACCCACCAGAGGGCGAATTCTGTGTCTGCCTCCCTCACTACCTCCCTCGCATCCATCGGCGAAGCCGATTACCCACCAGAAGGCGAATTCTGTGTCTGCCTCCCTCACTACCTCCCTCGCATCCATCGGTTACCCACCAGAGGGCGAATTCTGTGTCTGACTCCCTCACTACCTCCCTCGCATCCATCGGCGAAGCCGATTAACCACCAGAAGGCGAATTTTGTGTCTGCCTCCCTCACTACCACCCTCGCATCCATCGGTTACCCACCAGAGGGTGAATTCTGTGTCTGCCTCCCTCACTACCTCCCTCGCATCCATCGGCGAAGCCGATTACCCACCAGAAGGCGAATTCTGTGCCTGCTTTCCTCACTACCTCCCTCGCATCCATCGGTTACCCACCAGAAGGCGAATTCTGTACCTGCTTTCCTCACTACCTCCCTCGCATCCATCGGTTACCCACCAGAGGGCGAATTCTGTGTCTGCCTCCCTCACTACCTCCCTCGCATCCCTCGGCGAAGCCGATTACCCACCAGAAGGCGAATTCTGTGTCTGCCTCCCTCACTACCTCCCTCGCATCCATCGGTTACCCACCAGAGGGCGAATTCTGTGTCTGCTTTCCTCACTACCTCCCTCGCGAGCTCCGGTCCAGCGAGGCATAGATGTCCATATTTGCTTCGGCCTCCCTCACTCTCTCTTTCGCGATCTCCGGTCAAGACAGGGCGATATCTGTGTCTGCCTCTCTCACTCCCTGCCACGCAACTGACCCAGCTTGGATAGCCAAATAAGCTGTGTCTTTTGTTCCTCATTATGAAATCCTCCTAAAAGGAATTTCTTGGTCATTTCTCTGGCGATTTTTAGGCCGTTGATGTATGTAAGTAACACTCGATGTAAACAGTGAGAGTATATTGTCGTCAGCGATACATTACAGGTGAGTGCTGTCTGTCTGCCTTTTTATTAACGTAAATACCGTAAACCGAATTCTCAACGAATAATCAAAGAGAGTAGATATTGTAACAAAGCTCTTTGAAAGTGCAAGTGATGACTTGGATACGACCGTTGGACGGAGGTTTGGAGGTATAGTGGGATGGATGGAGGGTCGAAAGGATGGAGGGACGGAGGAAGGGACGGAGGAAGGGACGGACGGACGGTTAGAGGTAGGAAGGGGAGATGGAGAGAGGAGAGAGGGAAGTTAGAGGTAAGACAGGAGCGATTGAGATAGGGATGGAGGGAGAGGAAGGACGGACTGTTAGAGGTAGGAAGGGGGGATGGAGAGAAGGATGGAGGGGTAGAAAGGGACGGACGGTTAGAGGTAGGGAGGGTTGGAGTCATGGAGGGAGGGATGGAGTCATGGAGAGAGGGATGGAGGGTAGAAAGGAACGGACTGTTAGAGGTAGGGAAGGACGGAGGAAGAGAGGAAAGCAGGGATGGTGGAGATAGTGATGGGAAAAGGACGGTCGGATGCAAGCTCTTTCCACTTATTGGAGAAATCTTGGGTCGGACGGATCAAGTCCATGGACGGATGTAGAGATGGATGGAGGGAGGAAGGGATGGAGGAGGGGAAGAGATGGATGGACGGCGAGATGTAGGGGAGGGACGGACGGACGGAGGCATGGCTGGAGGTAAGGTGGGATGGATGGAGGGAAGGACGCAGGGAGAGGTAGGGGAGAGGGAGAGGAGTGGCGTCAATCACATATCACGTGATAACGTCTCTCATAAACTTTTCAAACTGTTTGAACCGTCTTAGGACGGGCAAACATCTAGTTATTATTATTATTATTATTATTATTATTATTATTATTATTATTATTATTATTATTATTATTATTATTATTATTATTATTATTATTATTATCATTGTTAAAACACGGTAAGGCTTAGTGTTGTTGAGGTGGTCGCTCCTCAGCGCCGGGTAACCTCGACATGGTGCCCTGGAAGGCAACCGCGTTGAAACGCTGGACCGTAACCGATAGGCGCTGGAGGATGAATCCTGTCTCTCGGGTGTCTCCGGATATTTTCGTCAGGCGGCGACCCATCTCGGAGATGAAGGCGAGACCCTCTCTGTTGAGAGGGCCAAGGGTCTCCAGGGCTACAGGGACGAAGGTGTACCTCCTCTCTAGATCTGCGTATTTGGCGTGTTTCCTTGTGGCAGCCAACTCCACCGCCCTTCCAGCTTCGGTCGCCGTCTCAGGGATGTATGAGGCGGCCACGGTATCCACCACCGTCGCGTCCCATATCAAGGTCCGCCCGTTGCCCCACGGTATCAGGGTCTGGCCATCAGGCCTCCTCCCGTCCGATCTGGTGAGGCTATAATAATAATAATAATAATAATAATAATAATAATAATAATAATAATAATAATAATAATAATAATAATAATAGCCAGGAAAAATACTAAATACACCCAACTCATGCAATCCTACCTCTTTGTCCCACTGGCTTTTGAAACCATGGGACCAATTAACGCTAAGGGACTGGCCTTTCTCGCCGACCTGGGTCGTCTCCTGGGCCAAATTTCGGGCGACCCAAGAGAAACCATTTACTTGTTTCAGCGCCTGTCGGTTGTTATCCAACGATTCAACGCTGTTGCGTTCCACAGCACTTTTGTTCTTCCGGATCTTGACAAGGATGGCCACTCCAGAGTTAACATTGATTATTAATTTAATATCTGACACCTGAGGGATTATAGATACCTCGGGTAAAAATAATAATAATAATAATAATAATAATAATAATAATAATAATAATAATAATAATAATAATAATAATAATAATAATAATAATAATAATAATAATAATAATAGCCTAATAATAATAATAATAATAATAATAATAATAATAATAATAATAATAATAATAATAATAATAATAATAATAATAATAATAATAATAATAATAATAATAATAAGGGATCATTTCTACCTCGGGCAAAAAATAATAATAATAATAATAGTATTACTATTTCTTTATTTTTTATATTTTTTATATATTTTTATTATTATAAGGACGCTTATTATTATTATTATTATTATTATTATTAATATTTTTTTTTTTTTTTTATTATTATGAGACAAATTTATTTCTTTATAAAACCAACAAACTTATTACAGACTGAGCAAAAATGGCTGTTTCAATGCAGTGGAAATTAGGCCACGCTTCCAATCAGAGACGGCGGACTCGGGATCAGACAGGTTTCGATGCTGGCAACTTCAGCTTATCTAGCGTCAGCTGCATCGACCAGGTCGCTCGTTGGGGCCGTACTCGAGGTGGACGAGTGGAGCGACGCATACATGGAAGAAATCATGGAAGCCCGCAAACCAACGATGCTATACACCTATTATTATTATTATTATTATTATTATTATTATTATTATTATTATTATTATTATTATTATTATTATTATTATTATTATTATTATTATTATTATTATTATTATTATTATTATTATTATTATTATTATTATTATTATTATTATTATTATTAGCCTATTATCATTAGCCTATTATTATTATTATTATTATTATTATTATTATTATTATTATTATTATTATTATTATTATTATTTTTTTTTTTTTTTTTTATTATTATTATTATTATTATTATGCCCTCTAAGTATTACATTACATTATTATTATTATTATGCCCCGAGGTACACATATTTTTTTTTTTTTATTATTATTATTATTATTATTATGCCCCGAGGTACACATTATTATTATTATTATTATTATTATTATTACTATTATTATCATTAGCTATCATTATTATTATTATTACTATTATTATTATTATTGATGAAGAGTTTAGCGGTTTCTTAAATTGCTAACCATGTAGGCCTAGGACTTCTGAAATGGAAGTTTCGAGACATGTGCGCCAAAGATATAAGTCTTACAGTTAGAATAACTAACAATTCAAGGACTAGAACTATTGAACTGTAGGCCCTATATTTCTGAAATAGCATTGCGTATTGCTATTATATTACGTATTTTGGCAGTTCTTGGTAACCCGGGTCACGTTTATAGTTTAAAGCCCAGATCCCACGACAGGGCTTGATCGCAAGCAGATAACAGCACGAGAATAACTTTTATAGTCAGAATGCTGTACAAAAACTGACTCTACTAGCTGCACTTTTGCTTGATTATCTACCTTAGATGTTTCGTTTTTTCGCCCTAGACCTTTGTCCACAAGAGTGTTGTCTGGCAGCTGGTTTAATAAAGAATGTATTTACTTTAACTTACTCATTTACTAACTAGCTAACATAGCCATAGAGTCCCAAAACTCCAAACCCTAACGTGAAGTCAGTTTCAGCCTAATGGCATGAGACCTCCTAAGTCGTAAGGTTCAGGATTCAAGTATTTCTCAAGAGAGTCAAGACGAATATGACTTGCAGAACTACGATTGGGGTTAACCGTCCAATCTGTATGAGCATGGAGTACGAGGGCGTTGTTTACCAGGATACTGGAAATCTGGAATGGACGTTAAACGATGCTGCTGCTGCTGCTGCTGCTGCTGCTGCTGCTTCTGATTATGATGACGGTGATGCTTGAAGCTTCTAACGACTAATTCGAGCACCTTTTTCGAGCTCTTTTGTGTTTCAATCAGCAATGCAAATACCTTTGTAAGATAAAAATTCCTTTAAATTTTTTTAAATTGTTGACAACTTTTGATTTGGTCATGCGAGATGGGAATGGGAATGGAGAGAAAACCTGTGGGGATGGGGACAAAGCATGTGGGGTGGGGGTGGGGTCTGTGAAGATGGGAAGACTTTCTTCTTGCGAGGCGGGATGGGGTCGAGGTTGTCTCCCCGCGTCACTCTCTATTCTAAGTCTAAAGCGCCACTCGAAAGCTAAACGCAGGGCACCAGCTTATTCACGAGCGCTGCGTCAAGTCAGAGAGGTCGTACAAAGGGTAGTACACGGTTGCCAGAGGGTCAGCGGGGGCAGAGTAGCTGTTACGGCGAGTGTCGTTTAGTTCGAGAGCTTTAAACTTTTGGGGTAGGCCTCTCTGAAGTTGTAGGCCTCATACAAGATATGGACGAAGTTCCATTCTGTTGAAAATGAAATCGAGCAATCGGACGGAGTTGTGCTAGGTAGGCACAATATGTCCTAGATAATTTGAAAATAAGTAATTTATGGGTCTAAGCTGGTTCAGTTAGCTAAATGTAGGCCTACATTGGGGTAGGCTACGCCCCAAGTGACTCTTTACGAGAGAGCGCGTGGTTGCCGGTTCGCATATTACGAAAGTAGATTATATATACCGGTACATGGAAATTGATGCAAGGGAATCTTGCTACCAATCAGAAGTCGCCATTTCAGTAATAATATTCCCTGCATGAAGAATATTATAATATTAGGCCTAATGATGCCCTAATCTTCGTTTAATTTCAAACGGACACAAACGCAGAATGATTACAATTAAGTATGAACGCATGATCACGTGTTATTACAGGAGTCGAATTTAACTGTATACAGCAGCCATGCAAGGCGCCCATCACGTCCTACATCGCAGTTTACCAACGCTCCATCTCGCGAATGATAGGCTGAGTGGACCTTTGGGAGGTTACGGGAAGCGATCCCGCTACCTATAGCCTACTGCTCTTCACGCCACTGATATGTTACCACTACTCTATGGACAATTCATTATGGCTATGCGCGTTGCTGCAATCGGCAAACAGGGAAATACGAGTTGTATACGCCCTAATGATATTTCGAACTTAAATTGCTAAATTCCAAAAAGGCAGATTTAATTAAAACATTGCCTGCAGATTACAGCTACCGGTAATATGTGTATTGTGTAATCGCCTGCAGTGACTTCCGATTATACGAAAGCTTATAAGCTTATTATAATAGGCTACCGGAAGCGATATATAAGTTGACGTGGAAAGTAATTACAAAGCGGTCTTTCATGCTAGTCTCCGTACAATGGATGGTAAGTACTCCAACAAGTCGAAATCAGTTAGGACTAAATGCAATTGGTCGAAATCCAGTAGGTCGAAATCGATCGCCCTCTGGTGAAGGATATACATGCTGAGCAACAAAAGGTGTTCCGATCTCTAGCGGTGACTACACGCTTGCTGCGCAGTCTAGATCTCGAGCGACCCCTAGCTGTGTCGTGCTCACTCGAGCGACCTCTAACGGTGATCAGTACTCGCTGGCTGCGCCAGTCTTGAGCGACCCCACGCGTTATACGAGCGTGCGTGGTGCGTGACCTAAATGCTGAATGAGAGACAGACAGACAGACGGACAGACAGACAGACAGACAGACAGACAGACAGACAGACAGACAGACAGACAGACAGACAGACAGACAGACAGACAGACAGACATTTCTCTGCGTTAAATGATGATGATCATCATCATCATCGCCGTCATCATAACCAAAGATTACGCAGACCTACCGAGAGTAAGATGCAAAATACTGACGTATACTATGCTAAACACAGAGAAATGCAGGGCCGTATTTACTAATTAGGTGGAGGCCCCATGCAGTGCACCGCTGTGGTGGAGGCCCCTTAATTAGCGCGCAGTCGCGGATGATGTCTGAAAGTCTGCACTTAGGCTAATATATCAGCCTACAAAGCATGTCCGCCTACGGAAACTCGATCTCGGTACCTCTCGCTCTCTATGCCAGTGTGTTATCCAATGCGATATCAGCCCTCCCCCCCCCCCTATGACGTTCTGTTGTAGCAAATGTGAACAGTGTCACCCTCCTCTTTTATCTAGGACTTGGACTGACAACACATATATGAAATAGTGGAGGTTTCTATTTTTACAGACGATAGGAAAGCATTTGCAAAAATGATGCAATTATGTAATAACTATGTTGATGGTTTATATATATATTCAGAAGATGCTTGTTTAAGGTGTCTAAAAATACAGCTATAATATTATGCTCACGACTCGCGAAACACTACGCGTCAACTTCAGTATATCCCCAAAACAAAGCTGTAATTGAAGCTTGGGTAATCTGTCGTGTTAGCATTCTAAATTATTCGCCCATTGTAGCATCATTATTTTTCATCAATCCAATTTCTACTTTGGCAAGAATCCTTTTAATCAATCCGGCTTCTCTTTAGGCAAGAATTATTTTTCACCAATCTAACTTCTATTTAAACAACAATTACTAATCAATTCAACTTCTATTTAAGCAAGAATTTTTCTTTACTCTAAATTCTATTTAAGCAAAAATTATTCATCAATCCGACTTCTATTTAGCAAGAATTCCTCTCGTCAATCCAACTTATATTCCACCAGCGCTTCTAAAAAATGAAACTGATAAAGAACAGACTTCGCACATCGATAGGCAATGAGCGACTGTCCTACCTACTACCTAGCTCTGATCGATGAGCATAGAAGCTGATAGGCTATTCTGCGTGAGATCAACTTTGAGTACCTGGTGATCGAATTTGCGAAGAAGAAAACACGCAGTTCCACTAAATCTGACATGACTTGACGCCCGAGAGGCCGAGGCAAACTAACTTCTGACCTTTTAAGTTTCAACTGTTTCTAAGTTTAAGATATTTTTGTTAAACTGTGTTCGTGCGCGCTGCTGAAATATTTCATTAATCGATTATGATCGAAACACAAGTAAAAAAATTCTTACAATTGTGGTGGAGGCCCCTGTGCACTGGCACATATAAATTATGCTTAAATCTGCGTCTGGAGAAATGCCAGAAAAACATTTTTGGTTTTCTTTATAGCGGCCATGGCATGCAATAGTCCATAGGCTAATGACGAAACTGCAAAAACTCTGATCCTCAGCCCTCAGGAGTAGATCTCAGGAAGCAACTAACGAGGTCCTTAGAACTAAGTTCATATGTAACCGTATTCCTCAGTATTACAGAGCCATACACAATGTACAGCCCGTCCAGAGCCGTATATATATTAACATACACAGCTCTGCTAGAGAACGATTACTAATCAACCCATGGACACTTCAAGCTAGCGACAACGGATCACAAGCCTCCATTGGCCTCGGCTCACAGCCAAATAGTATACATGTCGACCTGTTTATATACTTTACGAATCAGGTCTACGTAAAAAAAGGTGTCTATGTGATTTCTCCTTTTCCGTGAATAAAATGCATAATTAGCTTATAATAGTGAATTTACAGTTACTTCTGCACAATATTGCTTTATAGCAGCTATTTGATATTATTTTACATTTGTTAATGATGTGATTGTCAGGGAATTAATCTGTTTTGCTTTAGATATAGGATATTTAGATATTCGCATATAGGCCCATATAATTATTATCAACTGCTATTGTCAAACTATTACTTGATCAAAGTCACTTGGTGGAGGCCGCAAACCATGAAAAACTGGGGCGGTAGGCTAATTAGCTCACCGACTAATTTTTTTCTAAGCTGATCGAGGCCTATAGTTCATATTCGGGTATTATTTTAAATAGGCTACATTAGCAAATAGACCTAAAACATGAAACGAAAAATAGCAGCACAATTATTAGCCTATAGCCTAACTCTGGCGTTCGTATTTTTCGTATTATTATTATTATTATTATTATTATTATTATTATTTTTTTTTAATTTTAAAAATTTTACCCGAGGTATATATGATCCCTCAGGCTCTTAGAAACTAATGAAGAGTAAAACCATTCTGGAACTAACAATCATCCCCACTGAAGTCCATTATTATTATTATTATTATTATTATTATTATTATTATTATTATTATTATTATTATTATTTCGAATTTTATGCAAATTGTAGGCCTATTTAGAAGCCAGTGTAGTTCACGCAGGGTGGGGTGATGTGATCACAAGGAGTTAAATATTTAATAAACTGTGCAGCATTATAGGCCTAATGGTATGAACTCTCAACGTGCCGCTCATAATCAATTATCAACCAGTATGCACCAGTATTGTATTGTATTGCATCTAAAGATTTATATCGAGCCTCTCTCAGAATAACTATTCAGAAGCGCTCTCAGCACGAAAACCCCGGGGTCGTAGCCAGACTTAAATGCAAGAGGAGGAGGCAACTCTGGGAGACATCCAAGTGTAGTGGGGTTTCGGGAGGGGTATTTGGGACAGATCCAGAAGGTTTATGAGGGGTCAAGTGAGCGTCTGGGACCAAGCCCCAGTGAGGTCCATGGGCAGTGTTTAATCTAGTCCCCCTCGTCTGGGGGGGGGGAAGTCGAGGTATGTGTGAACGAGACAGACGTAGAACGAGACAGACAGACAGACAGACAGACAGACAGAGAAGCCTATGGGAACTTTTGCATCTTAAGCTCGCACATTGACTCAATTATACTATAACATGTAGGGCCTACAGTAGGCCTAAGTGTCGGACACGGTGACCGATAGGTTAGAGCGCGCTCACCTTGTATCGCGGAGAGTAGGCGGCTACACTTCCTACGGGTTGAAGTGTCTTCTGGCATGGTTACTGTGTAGGGACCTTGAGCAAGTTCTTCACTCACAACTGCTCAGTGCCATCGATTGATGCTTGGTCATTAGATGGTGGCACTTAATAATAAATGTGTAATAATAAAACTAATAGCCGTTATATTGCAACAGTCAAGCCGTGTATTGCAGGCTGTCTGTTCTGTTAGTAGTTAAGATTTATGTCTTCTGTCATTTGTGTTCTTGTGAATTGTTTCAATTGCATAACTCTACACTGTAACCGGTTGCGGTTTGTCAACCGGATTGTTTCAATAAACGAAAATATTATTATTATTATTATTATTCTGGCTTTGGTTGGTTCTTTGAAAGCACTGTATGAATGGCTGCAGATAAATTTCATAGATCATTTACATAGTTATATACATAGATACATGGGTTCATGTAGCTCCTTTGTGCAGACAGTACAGGTACTTGGTGCACTATAGCATAGCTGGCCAACCCGTCATTAACAGAACTGCAACTGGGTACTAGATAGCACTACAGAAGGGCAATGTTCTTAACTAAGCAATCATTCAAGTTCACTGCAACACATCTCCATCTATCCACGTCACAAACACAAAAATAACAGTTGAGACGGTGTTTCTGCTGATACAACACTTCCCTTTTATCTATACACAGTGAACAAAAGCTGAAACCATGTTGACACACATGAGAACAATTCAAAGTATGAAGGGAAAAATGTGCCCAAAGTCACAAAAGCAAGGTACTACAAACCTACGACCGGGGCCACTTTATGGTTAAATTCATTGGCACTTATAAAAACAGTAGACTGGCAGCCATTTTTTTCTAGAGCATAATGACAAATGCAAACACCAAATGCATGTACACACTTAGACAGTAACTCCACAGGTAAATATACTATTTAATCAAAAACAGCTCAAAAACATTTTCATGCTATCTTAAGACACGCCTGCATAAAGTGGTTAGATTGCAATGTTCAGTGCCCTTGTGGAATTTTTAAAACACGTTTTACAGCCAGATACGTACTTGCATTTGCAAATTGATCAATTTAAGAAACGACTTATCATCGTACGCTGGTCGAATTTGCTTCAGCGTCTCCTAAAAGCATTAGGGGTATTATTGAGAACATTCACAAATGCTTTTAGCTAAGTTATCACTCAATGCATCTCGAGATTCTTGCAGAAAGAATTTAATTCGTAGCAGACCATGTACTTAGTTTGCCTCTGGAAAGATATTCTCTGCATTCTAAAGGTCCCATCTAAATCTAACAATGTCCTTACCACGAATATAAGACATATACACACCATATCATATGCCTACCCAGTGCTTTTTTTCTAGAAAAAAGTTCCAGAACTCAATAAATTCAGAACAATAATATTATAGGGGCACATTTTATGTCAATATTTCTATTTTATACAATAAACACTGAAAGCATTGAAATTAAATTAATGTATCTAAATAATTAAATATAATTTTTTATTAAAAATTTAAGTTAACTAAATTATTTTTAATAGCTGAAAAAAGGTTCCAGAACGCCGCTCCGGACAGCTCCGGCTGAAAAAAGCACTGTTGCAGTTAGTAGGCATGATATGATATGCCTAATCACGTAATCATATGCTTACCTATGCATTATTTACACACAAATAGTACACAAAAACAGCGTTTAACAGTTATTTAGAGTTTATTTTCCTGTGGCACAACTTCCCAGAGGTCGGCCAGTGATATCCCTTCAGGCAGTTTTTCAATGGCCAGCCCCAGCTCTTCACAAAACACTGGCGAACGACCTCGGCCTTTGTTTCCATCGGCAAAGTACGCCTGGAAAATACAACGTGAAAACAAATTTGTTGACAAATTCCTTAAAATGGTCTTTGAAAGAAAGATTTCAATTAATTTTGTGTAAAACCCTTTTATGTAACAACATGGGGTGCACGATAGTGTAGTGGATATCGTGCTAGTCTGTCAACCGAGAGGTTGGGAGTTCAAAACCCGCCAGAACAGAAATTTGTGGCGAGATTTCGGTTCCACTTGCACCCTCTAGCCAACTCAGCTGTTATGAGTACACTGACCGTACACTGTTGGTGGGAAGATGAGACGGCGAAGGAGAGGATTGGCCACCCGCCCCCATATGCCGAGGCTAAGAAAATAAAGTCGCTAACACTTCATAACCATGAACTAGCTAGCTAGCTTAACGGACCATTCTTCTTCTATGTAACAACATACAAGACCTCAACTGGAACTTTAAGGCCCGCTGTGTACCACATTTTGTGAAGAAATAAAGAATATTGTAATTCAGCACATTTGATTAAATTTATAACGTAAAATTGCTAAATACAATACAATAAATAAATATAATTGCTCCCTACAATACAATACAATACATAAATACTGGTGACAATAATAAAGACCAGTTGGAAAATCCTGGTAGTGGTTTGCCCCAAAATTCTGTGCAGGATAGACGTCTCCATTCTGGACAGAAGAAAGCTACTGACCGCAAATGCATCTGACTGTTCTGGTCCGGTTTCGATTTCTACGTCGTCTTGTACTCGAGACACGGCCAGTTCGTCAGCGTTGTTTGCCTGTTCAAAACCATCAAAGAAATCGTACTCAAAATCAAACAAGAAATACTTTTGTAACTCATTTTAAAATACCACATTTGAAGATTACAAATACGAAAACTCTCCCACTGGGTTGTTCAATGTAACTGTACAGTTTTAACGCAAGCTTTTACTACTTATTTCATCCAAGCTAACGAATTTGATAGCGCCAATAATAATGCTCTGGACATCAATAGAGGGTGCAGATTGGCCCAGTAAAATCCAATTCAGAGCAACCGCTACAACTGTGAACAGTGTTTCTATTAAGCTTTTAGTACGTTATTAAACGTCCAATCTAACGACTTTGATAGCGCCAAAAATAATGCACTATGTCTTCAAAAGATTCTAGGTCATTGGCGTAAATACGTCCTCTTTTTGGAGCAACTGAAACACTGACTGTGAAAGAGAAAATATTATTTTAAATAGGGGAGCAATTAGTCACGATCCAACAGCCAACGTAGACTTGGTCAACCATCCAACATATCCAACAAACTGCACTACAGATTCATAACAGCGTCACGTTAAATCCTAAAGACCTATAATACACGGGACTGGAAACTCCTTATATAACGTCATGTGCTTACGGTAGTTTTAGGCCGATAATCGGGGATCAGGAAAATATCACGTCTTGTTTACGTGCCAAGTGCATTCAGTAAATTATATTTACGAGGGCAAATCGACAAATAATTATGCTTGCAAAGTAACAATTGCCTGTGGATATTTAAAATACCATATTTAATATCAGAAACCAAAGTTTGAAGTGGGGCAACATCTGTGGATAATTGTGAAACAGATACACAATAATAATAATAATTATTATTATTTTCACGAGTAACCATTCCTCTAAATACAGATTCCTTGAGTTAAATCTATACAGTGATGGTACACAAAGCCTACACAAACCATGTTCTCCGTTTCAAACTCGATGCCGAAGATGGGACAGGCGCTGTAGACCTTATGCAGACTCTGGATCTCTTTAACAATTTCTTCGAGTTTCTCTTGCGGATCAACCCTGAAGCCGAGCACGTAGCCACCACCCTGGAAAGAAGGAAAAAAATGATAAGAAAACACCAATCTCACAGATTCACCCCGGTCAGTATTTCACCCCAAACTCGTATTGGTAATCTTTCTAAAAAAACTCTGTAATTCTAGCTTTCAGGAGCCATCAATACTGGCAAAAGAAATTAAGTTGAGTTATAATGAAGTCTTGAAATAAATTTGGACTCCACAACTGATACGTGGTGTTCTCAGTATTCACGTTTCAAACAGGCAGCTTTTGTAGGAATTCTGATACTTAATTACTTTCGTGATGTTAGGGTTTGGCACCATAAATATACTCAGGCACCATAACAATAGGCTCCATAAATATACCCAGGTGTCATAAAAAATATCCAAATGCCGTAAAAATACCCAATCACCATAAAATACCCAGGCACCTTAAAAATACCCTGGCACCATAAAAATTCCCAGATACTTGCATTTTTCAACTTCTTCCAACGCTTGGTTATCGAGAAAGTTCAGAAATAATGATTCAATGCAATAGAAAATTTGTAAACACGTAGTTCCCCTTCTAGAATATTTATACTAGATTGTTAGCAGCTTACCTTGTTACCTTGTGCTGTCAGTTCGTTGAACCCTGGCGACCGTCATGATCAAGTTCCTCCATTTTCTTCTGTCCGCCGTCGCATCTCTCAGTTCTGTCAAATTCATTCTAGTTATTTCATGTATCTCGTCCATCCACTTTATCCTTGGTCGTCCTTGTTTTCTCCTTCCCTCTCCATATGCTAACATCATTTCCTTTTCCAGTCCGTCTGACCGCATGATATGTCCAAAGAACCTCAACTTTGCTCTTAGCACTGTTTGTTGAAGTGTCTCTTCTTTCTCAATTCCTATATCCCTGCGCACCCATTCGTTAGTCTTTTTCCGTCCATGAAATTCTCTGCATTTTCCTCCATATCCACATTTCGCATGCGTTAATCTTTTTTCTCGTTTTCTTAGTCAATGTCCATGTCTCACT
The DNA here is from genome assembly GCA_020284085.1 of Aporrectodea caliginosa. Taxonomy (NCBI): domain Eukaryota; kingdom Metazoa; phylum Annelida; class Clitellata; order Crassiclitellata; family Lumbricidae; genus Aporrectodea; species Aporrectodea caliginosa. Next base: position 2,661,886 of record JACEVL010000008.1, read on the forward strand.
GCCATATGTTACTGTTGGTATGATTAGAGCTTTCACCAATCTTTTTTTTGTGTCTATACTGACATGTTTGTCCTTCCATATTTTTTCCAGACCATTCATTGCAGCTTTTCCTATCGCCACTCTACGATTTATTTCCATATCACATTTTCCTTCTTTTTCTATTACTGATCCCAGAAATGTAAAGCTTGTTACCGTTTCTATTTCCTCATTGTCTACTACAAAACTATCCTCCTCCTCTGTTGTCATGATCTTTGTTTTCTTTATATTGAAATAGAGTCCTGCTTTCTCACTTTCTCTCTTAAGCCTTCTTATTAATTCTATCAAATCATTTTTATTGCCGGCCAATAGTGTTGTGTCATCAGCGTATCTCAGATTGTTCAATGTTCTTCCCGCTATCTTTATTCCTTCTTCAGCTTCATCCATACCTGCATGCCTCATTATCCTTTCTGCATACAAATTAAATAGAAAAGGAGACAAAATGCAACCTTGCCGTACTCCCTTCTTTATCCTGAATCCGTCAGTATCTCCATATTCTGTTCTTATCACCGCTATCTGATCTTCGTACAATCCCTTAAGAAGTTGTACCAAGTGTTTCGGTATTCCCATTTCTACCAAAGTTTTCCACATCAATTCATGGTTAATACAGTCAAACGCTTTACTATAATCGATGAAGCATATGTATACTTTCTGTCCATATTCCCTTTGTCTCTCCATAATCCATCTCATGTTGGCGATATGATCCCTTGTTCCACGAGATTTCCTAAACCCTGCTTGACTTTCAGGAAGCTCTCTTTCTATTGTACATTCCATTCTTTTATGTATTATTTTAAGTAAAATTTTACTTATGTGTGATATCATTGCTATTGTTCTATAATTTTCACATTCTTTCGCGTCTCCTTTTTTGAATAGCGGAATAAAAACAGAGCTTTTCCAATCTTCTGGCCATTTTCCAGTTGTCCATATGATATTGCAAATTTTTGTTATTGTCTTTGTCATCGCACCATCCCCAGCTTTTATCATTTCTATTGGTATCCCATCTCGACCCGGTGCCTTATTATCTTTCAATTGATTAATAGCCCATTCTACCTCTGCTTCCATGACTTCAGGCTCAATTTCATATTCTGTTACATCAATTTTTTCTACCTTTACTCTTTTATCTTCATTGTACAAATCTTCTGTGTATTCCTTCCATCTGTTCTTCATTCCTTCCTCATCTGCAATTATGTGTCCATCACTTGCTTTCAATGATCCCATTCTTGGTGTGTTTTTCCTCGTTATTTCCCTCACTTTTGAGAACATTGCTTTAGTTCTTCCTTTCCTTCCCTCATCCTCCATTTCCTTGCACATTTCATTTAGATGCTTTTCTTTGTCCATGCGTGCTTGCTTTTGAAATGCACTGTTCAATTTTCTTACTTTGTCCTTGTCTCCTTTCCTTTTTGCATCCCTTCTTTGCATTGCTATGTTGATAGCTTCTTTCGATAGCCATGGTGTTGTTTTGTCTTTTTTTTTCTTCGGAATGTATTTCTCTGCAGTTTCTAAAATCACTTTCTTCGTCTTTTCCCATAAATTGTTCTCAACCTCTTCTGTCTCCGCTTCATCCCTCTCTAATATTTCAAATCTATTCCTTATTTCTACTCTGTATTCCTGTGTTATTTCCTTACAGTCGAATGTGATCAATCTTTCCCCTTTTTTAAGTTTTTTTAATTTTGTTTGCACTGTTGTCACTAGTAATTCATGATCGGTTCCACAATCCGCACCTGGTTTTGTTTTCACATCTCTTATTGTGCTATACCATCTTTTATTTATCAGTATATAATCAATCTGATTCCTATGTTTCCCATCCGGTGACGTCCATGTGTACAACCTTCTTTTTGGCTGTTCAAACCATGTATTCATTATTTTCATGTTGTTACCTTCACAAAACTCCACCAATCTCTCTCCTGCTTCGTTTTGCTTTCCCAGACCATGTCTACCTATCGTGTCTCCCCCTCTTCCTACTCCACTATATTTTCCCACCTTCGCATTGAAGTCACCCATGACCATTCTTACATCACCTTTAGGAGTTTTGTCCATTATACCTTGCAGCTCGTTGTAAAAGCTTTCATGCTCTTCCTCAGTCGCTATTGATGTCGGTGCATATACTTGTATGATTGTTATATTAACTTTCTTTCCTCGAAATCTTACACTCAAGATTCTATCACTTACTGTGTCATAACCCATTATCGCATTCGCGCTTGTCCTATCGCACATAATTGCCACCCCATTTCTTCCTTTCTCTTTTTGTCCTGACATTATTATCTTAAAACCATTCCAGTTGAAATGACCCTGCCCTTTCCATCTTGTTTCACTTAACCCTATTACAGATATTTCAAGACGTTCCATCTCTCTTTGAATGACATCCATCTTTCCGCTCTGCATACTACGTACATTCCATGTACCTATCTTCATCCTCTTTTTGCAGCTCAGGTTGAGTCTTTGCTCTCTAGTACGATCCACCGCAGGACTTCCTTTCGGCTTTATTCCTGTTGCTTCATTAGACCAGATTGCTTTACACTCCCCATCTTGCTCTTTCCCAGTAGCTATTGAGTCGCACTCCGGCCTGGGAGGCTCACCATCTGCGACTACTTCTTTGTTATTTGAATTTACTTGATCCATACGGTTTTCTTGGCATATTAACAGGGGTGGTTTGCCATTGCCTTCCCCTGGTTTTGCCTGCCGTGCCCGTTCGTTCTCCTACCAAAATTTGGGAGGATACTAACAGTCTGCACCACATGAAGGTGGGCACGGAGGACTTTGATTCATCAGCCCAGGTCGGTTCCGAGTCTACGATCCAAGGATACGTCGACCGGATCTCCTCCCTGTGTTACTCTAGACAAGCTAGGCAAGCCTAAAGTGACTAATGAACTGTTAGCAGCAGTGAACTTAAATTCCAATTTTTTGCATAGTGAAAACAAGTAAATAAATTAAAATGAGAGAAACTTCACCTGTTGAGTCGTTTCAATTACGAGCGCAATTCCGAACTTTGAATCACGAAGTCGGACAGTTTTCTGAAACACATTTAAACCAGTTCTGTACAAAATGTCTTCCTGACATTAAATTTTATTTGCATAATTATTTATATAGTGCCGTATACTAAATAATGCACCTTTAACAATACAATACAATACGACTGTATTTGATATTGCCCTTCTTCCAAAGTTCAGAAGTGCACACGACCATATGACAGAACATTGAAGGCACAGAGCAGTTGTGAGTGAGG